>JAKXYG010000481.1:0-100000 GCA_025895645.1 Cardicola forsteri | reverse complement strand
TTTTTACATTATTCTAATAACATTTATTTTCGATTGTATCTTTACTTAGCCAGTTAATTATTAAGTAGCAGGTTGCTACATTCCAAACCAAATTGTCTTGACGTTATTAGCCTTTTGTGTAAAATAGAGTCACACACGTGTACCCACATTTGTACGACTTATGCTAGACAAATTATAATTATCGTCGTTATTATTATCATCATTATTATTATTTATTACTTTGCCTTTATCTTGCAGTAAATTGTTTGCCCCATTTTCTATTGTTTATCCAATACCGAATCAAACAATTGTTGTGGCAAAAATGGACCGAAAATCAGACAGAAAATCATTCAAGAAGAAGATACATAAATAAATGTAAAAATGTGAATAACTCGATCATAAAACACCAACTTCGGTGGGACAATATTGTTCTTGTCCACTTTGAAAACACGTTGGAATGGATAAGATTTTTATTTGATTATCGATTAATTAGTACACTTGCGAAAAGAATTACTTGATGTGTGTGTATGTGCATGTGTGTGACTTTATCTATTTTAAAATCGGAGTTGGAATAATCAACAAAAGACGAGATAAGACAGTTATTGTATTTTATACGATTTGGTTTATTCCTTTTATGATTGACTTGATAAAATCACGTCTATGTACATTTGATTTAGAGCAATTTTGGTAGTGTAAACTAATTTTATTTTTTATTTGGTCGAATGTTTTATAGAAAAATGGATATTCAGCAAGCCAATATTTAACCCGCATTTCGTAACAGTAGTGGAACTCGAGTCAATTACCGAATATTTTTGTAAAAAAAATAATAATTTTTTAAAAGATGAAACAAGTGTTTATTCTTCACTAGACGAGTGAAGAAAAACTTTCATCTGGTTTACTGTAAAAATGAACTAGAATTGTATTCAAAAATAAATCCATCATTGTTCCCAATTAGAAACTGAGCTAATCTGGCTCATTATTTTTTTGACTTTACTACTTGAACGTTTGAATAGAAATATTTTTGAAAAGTGAACGTTTAAACGAAGTTAATGAAAGGCCGGTAGTGGGACTCGAATCTTTGCCCCCCTAAGGTACAACTGAAACATTTGTACCACTCTGTTAAAAATATGTGTGCAATACTCCTTCGGATCAAATATGTTATTCGTGAGTTTGGAGAGTAGCTGTTAGTAATTGATCTATGTTCTTATCTCGATATTAGTAGAATTGTATGAATATCTTCTAATGTCCCATCGTTCATTATCTCGAAGATACCGAAGTCTGACTAATCTAAATTAAAAGGATTATTAATTAAACAATAATTATATAAGCTCCCAGTGAGTTGGGAGATGGAAAAGCACAAAGTAACTAAATCACATATGTAGTTCGACAGAAACTGTACAAAATATATATATATATATATATATATATATATATATATATATATATATATATATATATATATATATATACATAACAATCATCCTGACACCATAGCAATCATTCCTATAACCAAAGCCATTCCAACAACTACCAACATAATAATTATTTATTTAAACCAAGTTATCACAAAGTCATTCTGTCGTCTTCTGTGTTGATGGGAATTGTCTTCGAGGTCCTTCTAAAATCATAGAGAACAACAATTATATTTTAAATCACATTATTGAGTTATTGCAATATGTGCCAAATTTGGTTTACCGCCATCGGCCCACTCAATGCGGGCCCACGTTTGGCTTGGTTCAAATGTCCACTGCTGAAAGATGCGCGTTTTTCGTGTAAAACGTTCAAAGTAGTAAACATAAATAAATTCATAATAATGTGTCAATATGGTACAGCGTTCAACGCACACCTTGATGAACATGGAGTTCAAATCTTACCATTGGCGCTAAATGCGGGCATCTTTACCGGTTTGCTAAAATATCCACTTGGTGATAGATTATTCGCATAAAACATTCAAAGTAGTAACAATTGAAAAAAAATTTAATCTATTTTTGTATTCTTGGCCAAGAATGTTAACTGGTGTAATATGCCAGTTCTTAATAATATATGAAAGTATTGATTTCTATTTCAAATGTAAATGTAAACAATTTTAATAATAAAAGAATGGTAATTGTAGAGTTAAATCTCCGAAGCTTTTTGTAATGCTTTAGCATGCGAAAGAAAAGATTATTTGGTGTTTAATTGTCCCTTTCCTACAGCAAAAGTACCATTATTATAATTATTACTATTATTATTATTATTATTATTATTATTATTATTATTATTATTATTATTATTATTATTATTATTATTATTATTATTATTATTATTATTATTATTATTATTATTATTATTACTATCATCATCATCATTATTGTTATTATTATTATTATCATTACTATTATTATTATTATTACTATCATCACTATCATTATTATTATTATTATTATTAGTAGTAGTAGTAGTAGTAGTATTATTAGTATTATTAGTATTATTATTATTATTTATTATTATTATTAGTAGTATAGTAGTAGTATTATTAGGTTGTTTTTGGCTCTATTAAGGATAAGGCAACAAGGATGATCCACATGATTATTCTCTGTTAATATTAATCGATTTACTATTATGCGAGCCTTTGAATGGCTGTGCTACTCGAATTTACCATAACTATATATGTAACTTATTTTTATGTGCTATTATCTTAAAATTTGATAATATATATTTGGAAATTATATAAACACATTTTTATTATTTTATTATTTTCCTTTTTTGTGGAATAAATAATTATCATTAAAATTGATTTTTCTTTTCTACCTTTCTTGAAAATAGTTTAGCGAACTGGCTCCAATTTGCCGGCTACGTAGCCTCGTTCACTAATTACGCAACGGGGTGGTCTGATAGAACAAGCAGCGTTGCCTGTCATCAAAGGTTACGTGTAATTTGCCCAGTTGCGATTTCTCCCCCAATATCTTACATCTTTACTGATTATGTGGAGTAACGAATAAGAATGTAAAGACTGGATGGAAAAGACGTTTATTACCAAACGTTACAGAATCGGGTCGTGGAATGAACAAGGAAAACCAAGATGGAAACGGATGAAAGTTGAATGGACGGAGAAGACGGAAGTGATCAACGGCGTGGGAACGGTTGTTTATACAGCCGTTCCCACCAGTATGTACCGTTGACACCTTCAAACAAAAATGTTAATATTCGAAGAATATTAATTGCCAAAAATTAAATGTTGCTTTTTGGTGAAATAAAATAATATTGTTTATTATTCGGGGCTTCGAATTATCTTCGTCGATTGTCACCGCTACAATATATTTAAAAACTATTTTAAACGTAAAAGAACATTTTTTTATTTTTTTATTTTATGTTTGCTACTTTGAATGTTTGCACAAGAAACATATTTCAGCAGTGGACATTTTAGCGAAGCCAAACGTGGGCCCGCATTTTAGTGCCGTTGATGGGATTCGAACCCATGCCCACCGAAGTCCGAATTCGAGCGTTGTACCGCTAAACCACCCCGCCATATGCTTCAAAATTAACGTTACCAGAAAATATGTTACTGCCACTAATACTATTTTTCAATGCAAAATCTATTGTTGATAAAATTGATGATTTGCGTTCACTAATTAATGCGAAAATACATGTTAACACAGTTGTTTTATATTATTAATTCAAGAATCCTGGCTAAACAAATAAATTGATGATGATAACCTTATTTCATTTGATAATTAATTAATTTGTCTAATTTTTACCTTGTAGTTTTATGCTTTCTGGTAGATGATAAAACCAACCAAAGGAAAAGGTTGCGAAAAAAGGAACCAATAAGAGTCAGATAACCTTTGTGTGAGTGTGTGATTACTCGGCAGTTGAAGATGGAAAAGTTTCAATAAGTGTGACCAAATTTGCACGATGACGCAATACAAATCGTATAGTGCTATGTAAATAATGATTTTTCTAGTTTATATACATTTTCAAGGTCAAACAATCCCCTTTTGATAGAAGAATGCATCAACGTGCATCAACTCACGGAGGTTGACCAATAGGATTTTTCAAAATTCTTTTTCCCTTGGTTGGTTCTATCATGTACCTTCTTTCTTTTGTTTTGCTTGATTATACTAATTATATGTTATGTATGTATGTTTGTTTGTTTGTTTGTATATGTGCCTCCATTGATGTATTAAAGCTTTTGTAAATAAATTATTTATTTGTTTATTTTATAAACGGTTTGAAATTGCATTTCGTCAATTCTGACATATATACATATATACATATATATATATATATATATATATATATATATATATAAATAAATATATAAATTGTACTTTTTATTAAAACTTTTAAGAAAACTTAATTTTTGTTTAAATAATACTTCAATTGTAAACACAATAATGTTTTTGGTAATCATTTTTTGATTAGTTTAAAGTATTTTGATTTTATCATTCCAATACATTGTTCCGACACATTGTTGAGTAGATGCTTACGTGTAGCACAGATAACAAAAATCCGCATTTCTACTGTCGATAGATAAACCTCTGGGTTTATAGCTGTTCGAATATTGTTTTACAGAATTTTGGAAAAGAAAAGAATGAACATTGTTAAAATTATTATTTGTTTTTAAAAACACTTACATTAGTGTAATAATGTGTGTGTATGTTATGTAAGTAAGCTAAGCTTATACGATTTGTTTGGAAATAATTCTTAACCGTCCATGCCTTCAGGTGTTGTCCATTTATCTGGTTTTTGTGCCATTTTGCAACGTCTTTATCTTTGTATTGGGTAACCGGTCAAGCGGTTGAGTATGAGTGGGCATGGCTCTGATCTCAACCACCAGCGCTAAATGCAGGCCCCGTTCGACCTCGTTAGAAAGTCCACTACTCGAAGATGTTCCTCCTTACAACATTCGAAGTAGTAGCAATCAAAAAGGCATAAATCAATTATTGCTGACACATTTTTGATACGCATCAACCAGTTTGTAATGAGACAACAAACTGTTGTAATTATCAACAGGATTAAAAGACGCAAATAAAAAATCGACTTTTTAATTTTTAAGAGTCTAGGAGACCAGTCACACCGACGCTTAATAACAACTCTACTGCATCCAGTTCCTAGTCCGATTGACGAATGCGGAGGATTGGAACGCGAGGTTAGCAGTCACCCTGGTTTCTTTAAAAAATAAATATTGCTCACAAAACAACAAGAGGACGCTATTTTACAAAATTAAAGCATAATTCTAATGATAGGTTGAAAAGTCAAAGGAAAGTTCAATCTGCTAAAAAATTATAGTGCAATCACATGCAATAATCCTGTTCCCTTAAACTCTTCTAAGCAACAATAATAATAATAATAATAATAATAATAATAATAATAATAATAATAATAATAACAATAATAATAATAATAATAATAATAATAATAATAATAATAATAATAATAATAATAATAATAATAATGATAATAATAACTTTAATGTTAATAACTTTGGGATGCTAATGATCCTGAGGATTTGAGTAATGCTTATAAAGTCTCAATTTCCAATGATGGTGATATTCCTGACTGTTAGTCCTCCACGTGGTGCATCCTGGACTAGGTGCCCCTAGGCATCTAGACTAATAACAGCAGGGTCCGAGTGTACAGCGGTATAACTGGGCCTCCGCTACGGCGGGGTGGGTGCGAACATACACCCAGGATACTTAAAAGGTATCTAAATGTATACGTATATCATATGTAGCCCTTGGGCTAAGGGAGATAACCCTGACAAAATATCAGGCGGCCTCGTCAATTTTTGCAAACAGTGGCGACGTCACAAGGATGCCGTATACCAGCCAAGAAACTTTGTTATTCTTCCACGTTTGTCTACGCTTGTCAAGCCATCGAAATCGATCGTTCTACATGTCGTATAAATATGGGAAATAATGAAGAGGTGACCACGTCACCAACCAAAATGAATGAATAATAACTTTCTTGTGTACTAAACGTTTGTTTACATAATTGTAAACACAATTTTATCAACGTAAAATTAACAAATTAAAAATAATTTTTTCTATTAGTATTCCAGTTCGACAAAACATATTTGTTTCCTTTTTGAAATTGGGAACAAAATAAATAAATTTTGATTAACCAAACACAATAAACACGATGGTATTTTTCGCAACACTAATTCAATTATTCATTTCCACTGTTACTACTATTTAACAATTATTATTTTTCCCATTTAAGTCAGCCCAACACAGTTGATACCACCAAACGATAAAATTTGTTCACACAAATAAATCTTAAGTTTCTTGTTTTTGTTTAAAATTATGGAAATAGTTTTATATGAATTTTTTGAAAATAAAAAATGTTGATTAGTAACATTTGTAAAAACTAATAAAAAGCTACATGTAGTTTTCAAATGCACAAAATTAGTAATAAAATTAAATTTAAATTGTTTTAAAATTATTAAATTGATTGTAAAGTATTTTTTAAATAAATATATTATTTTAAAAATGTAAAATTGCTTCAACATGGAAATAACAAAACATAACACGATTTGTTTACATTAAAAACATGAAATAAAATCTATATTTGTATTAACAACTTAAAGTTTACTAATTTAAATTGCACATTACTGTTTGCATACTAACGAAACTAATCATTTGCGTATTTTGGATAAACACGATAGAACCACTTAAATATAAAAGAACAATTGTATTATCTATTTAAAGTAAATATGAACTTCTTTCAACGTAAACAACCAAAGTATTTTTCAATCCGAATGAATTTATCTATTGCTTGAATGCTGTACAAGAACCATTTTTTTAGCAAGTGGACATTTTAGACAAGTGCTGCCCATTTTAGTTACCACTGGCGACACTCAAACCTATGCCCATCCAAATTTAAGTGGAGTGCTGTACCACTAAACCATTTCAACTTGAAATGTATGTGCTACAATTGATATTGATTATCACAAACTTAATTAGTAAACAAATGTACCTTGGCCGGTTGCAAATTCGTTTTAAAGCAGAATAAAAGTTTATGGATGTGACGAACAATTTTGCCTTTATAAAACAATGTGTCATTACTAAAAACAATTAACTTATTTATTTTGATTGTTTCTATACGTATACAACATATTCGATGATCGAAACCGACAGTTATTTGGGTGGTATTTATACGGCATCTTTGTGACGGCGCTACTGTTCGCCGAGATATAGCAGCCCATCCGATTTTTTGTCAGAGTTATCTCCCTTAGCCCAACTGCTACATATGGTATACATTTGCCTTAAAATACCTTCCAAGTTCATTGGGTATATGTTTGCATCTATCCATCGATGCGGAAGCCCGATTATACCGCTGTGCACTCGGTCTCTGCTAAATTCTAGGAAGCACCTAGTTCAAAATGAGCTACGTAAAAATGACAGTCAGGTAAATCACTACCATTTGAAATTGAAACTTTATAAGCATTACTCAAATCCTCATAATCATTACTATTGCCCCTTGTGGAAACATTGGGGAAAATGTTTCAAATTTACATAATTCGTTTTGCCTATCCGTTTTCACCAAGTTGCATTTTTAAGTCATACTTCTTTGTACTGACGCAAAATCGCTGCTATGCCCATCCCTCGTTGTCAACCGACGGACGCGGACGACTCGACGAGGCTCTCCTACCATGTACAACCAGTTATTTAATTTTTTTTGCATTGTTTTTACTTGCATTTTAGGCTTAGGGTATTTGTGTTTGATACTATATTTACATGCTTACAAATTGCTTTGTTTTTCATTCCGTTGACATGTTGACATGATATTGAACATTTGCCACCATATCTATTAGTCACTTCCATGATGCATTATTATTATTATCATTATATATATATATATATATATATATATATATATATATATATATATATATAATGTACTATTATCGAAAAAAAAACAATTACCGTTTTACTTAGTACTACTAATTATTATATGTTCAAACGTTTGATGCCAGAAGTTGAACTGGGAAAATGATATCAGTCTATCGCAGACTGAAACTATCATGTCCGTGTCCTTTGATCAGTCTATAAACTTAACTTTGTATCCTCATATGTATAACTCCTTGCACGAATAAGACGTGTGAACGATTAGACAAAATTTGTACGCTGGTGGTGGATGTTTTTATGTTAAGCATTCTGTCTAGTGGCACTAGTGGCGCTGAACTCGAACTTGGATGGATACGGGTTTAGATATCAATGCCGGAACTAGATGCGTGTCTTTGTCCAAGGCTTTGTTAAAAACCATATGTTGCGTAAAACATTCAGGAAGTAACAAACAAACAAACAAACAAACAAACAAACAAACAAACAAACAAATAAATAAAGTCACTTAACGAGAGTAGATTTCAAACAATAAAATTATTTAAAAAATGTGCTTTTTGTTTCTCAACCAATTGCTAGCTTCTAAAAATCAATAAAAACGGCTTAGAAATGAAAGGTAGACGCATTAGAAAACTTGACTATTTCAGAAAAGAATGTTCTGTCGGATAGAAAGAAAATGTCGTCTTATGATTATTCATTGAAGGTTTCACGACCAACATTATGTATCAAGTGGATATTATAGCGAAATCAAACGAGACTCGGCATTTAGTGCCGGTAGTAGTTCTCCCACTCACACTTGCTAAAGTTCGAGTCCAGTGCTGTACTAAGCGACTATTCCGGCACAGGAAACAATCTGGTTGCTCTTTTTACTTAAAGAAAATGTAATAATAATAACGTTTAATAACGCATGCTTTGATAGCTTTTAGCCTCAATATGTTGTTATCCATTTTATTTTCTATCCCACACAGCAACAACAACAATTCCAAATGTATTTTTTATTTTAGCTCTCACTTCCTCTACCACACAACGTTCACTACTGCGTAAACACAATGTACTTATCAATTAGCATTATTATTTCAGCATTTTACAAATTCATTGTTTCAATTTACATCACAATATTCGTTCAATAGCAAAAATGACCAAATGATTATGCCTTTATCATTCATTTGTGCATCACAATGAAAATGAATGAAATTTTATACCGAAGTGCATTTTTGTAGATTATTTCTTCTGTAGTTCTGAAAACAAAAATTAAACCACTATTCATATTATTAATAATAATAGTAATAATAATAATAAGTAATCGAATTAAAATAAGCTTATAAATTTCAGCAAAACAGAAATTCGATGCTAGAAAGGGTATCGCCCTAACGAAACCAGTTCGAGCGTCCCCGCTTAGCAGATAAAAGATTTCGTATACTAAATGCAGACACATAGACAATAGATATATGTATTAAGACACCCACGCGAATAATGGCATGCGTCACTCCCTCTCGTATGTGTGTGTGCTTGCATATCATGTACTATTTCAATCACTAGACATGCAAATTCCGACATGTAAATAAAATTCCATTCAAAACAAACTTTGGATGACGGTGTTCCAGCTTATTCGCTGTAATATGCTCCACTTCTATCATAATTATTCACCTGTTACATTTTATAGACAGATGTAATTCTCAAGGTCAAAATGAGATAAATATATTCTGACCTTCAATCAAACCAATAGAATGAATAGGATTTTTAATGCCGCTTTTATGACTAATAACACATCCATGCACAGACGCTAGTAATTGCGGATATTGTAAAAAACAAACCGGTGGCCCCAGTGCTTGTCTTGGCGCATATTTGTAACAGGATAAGCAGAAAAGTACATAAATGTGGGAATTTGATTGGGGGCAATTATAGAATTGCAAAAGCACGGAGATTTACAACTGGTCTTTGTTCATCTGATACAATGCTTTGTTTTTTTCTAAAAAATAACTTTACGTGTCTTGTTGATAGCTATTTAAGTGGTTGAAATGAAATACCTTAATTTTTATTATCGTATTAATCTCCGCCCCGGTCTCACTAAAGCTTGTCGAGAAAAGAGAGGAATTTGCAACACTCAAGAAACTATAGGTTGAACAGGTTGAAAATTGTACACATTGAAAATGTTCAGTTATTGTTTCCTCACTTGCAGTGCACTTTGCAACGCGACAAGAAATGCATATATATGTGCAGATACAGGGCCTAAAATGGGCCCTGTCAAAATTAACACATTGAATTTGATTGACTTTCCTCACATCACTGAAGCATATTAGGCACATTAACATTGCACTAAAATAGCCATCAAACATCACTTTAGCAATACTAATAATTAAAATTACAAAATTTTTTTTTACAAATAGCATTAGCAAATTCTTGCTTAGACAAAAAACCCAGATTTTACACACTTTGACAAGATAAAAATACTACTACATTTGCTTAAAAATAAACTATATTACAAAATATGTATATATATAGATAATGGTTATCACCAATTTTACAAGTTTAGTAGTGCAGAGAATAACCATGGTTTTTATAACTTCTTTAAAACAAAAAAAATCTGAAAAATAAGATTTTATTGACAAGTCCCAGTTTAGACGTAGTTGGTGACATCAAATCAATATGCATACAACATTAATCATTGTATATACACATATTTCATTGTGCATGTCCATATGAGTATGTGTTTTGATCTGAGGTCATTGGATTTTGGGCCAAGTAATAAAATAATACCACCTTCGTTGTTGTCATGGCGACAAAAGAACTTCCACCAGTATCTTTTATATCGTTCTTCCATCCTCATGAAGACAAACTTAGTTTGTACGTATCAATAATCTTTCCTACGGCAATATATAGGAGTGAAACGTGGAAGCGAACAGACAAAATTGATAAGCTTATTATAGTAATAACAATAATAATAATAATAATAATAATAATAATAATAATAATAATAATAATAATAATAATAATAATAATAAATAACGATGACATTAGTATAATCAGTAAGGAAAGGTATTTTTTGTGTACACTATTTTATTTATTTGGAGCGGCCTCGAAAATTATTCATTATTCGTTAACAAAAGCGACAATTTTCTCATCTCCACATTTGTTATTTTCCTAGTAAAACACTAACTGATAAATTTTGTAACACATTCACATTCCACTCGGCACACATGTATCATTTTAAATAAAGAAAAAGTAGATAAATTGTAACAAAAAGTAGCACAGCTCTATATAAAGGTTTTGGCAACATATTTGGATTAAAATGAAACAATTTCAGTCCTGTAAAAATCAATAGAATAAAGCTAACCAACAGCTTTTTCAATCGTCCTATTACGATGGATTGAAGCGGCATACATGCACACAACAGTCAATTGGAAGTGTCATATGTTACAATTCTAAGGTTGAGACGTTGATAAACCTGAAAATTTGACTAATGCTTGTAAAGTCGCCATATCTAATGATGGTAATATTCCTTTTTCTACATCTCCATATAATGCATCTAAGAACCTGGACTACCAGGAGCAAGAACCGAGTACATAGCGGTATAATTGGTCTTGTATTTTGGCAAATGAATGCAAGCATACACCCAGGATACTTGAGAGATATGTTAATGTGTACCATATGTAGACATTGGGCCAATAAAAATAAACCTCAACAAAAATCCGGTTACTTTAATCCTTCTAAGTAGTGGCATTGTCATAAGGATGCTAAGAAACTTCGTTATTCTTGATGTATTCGCATACCGCTGCCGTTATCATGCCTGTAGCCATCCGCGATTGAAATATGGAAGTAGATAGACAGAATGCGTAACATAGTAAATGCTCTTTGTTGTCAGTATCTCAAGAACATTCCAAAAATAACTTAGCCCGACTACATTATTAAATGAAAAAACTGAGTCGTGTTCAGTGCATAATAGATGGAGATGGAGAAAATTAGTCGATCAAGTTGTTCAGCGCCTTGCAATTAGAAAATGCACAGGCGGTAGAGTTGAGCCAACACCAAAAAATAAAAAAATTCTCATTGGTTAACAAAGTGTAGATAAGATCAAATTCCACGTTGCCAAGCCCTGAATCACTATTTAGCTAATGCACTACAATTATTGATTTTTATATTGCGTCATCATGTAGCTATATACAACATTCACATGTCTTGTAATGTGCACATTATCAAAAAATTGAACATATATCATATGCCGAAATCAAAATACAAAAATTAGTAATTGAACATAGTAGCAAACATAAAAATAAAAGTATTTATTAATTATTGCTTAAATGCTTTACAATAAACATTTTTTATCGAGTGGACATTTCCACAAATCCAAACGAAGGTCCATATTCAATGTCGATATGGTACTCACTCGCACACAACCCAGTTTGCGTTCAGAGCTGTAACCCCAATCCCACTAGATCACCCGGGCAAGTTTATTTGCAAACAACGAAATTCGTTTACGTTCACTAATTGCAGCGTATTCAATCACCAACTTGTGCCGGGGTGATCTCGAGCGGAACAGCGCTCGAATTTGGACCTCGGTGGGCATAGGTTCGAATCCCACCATCGGCACTAAAATGCAGGCCCACGTTTGGATTCGCTAATTGTCCACTGCTGAAAGGTGTTTCTTGTGCAAACATTCAAAGTAATAAACATTTTAAAAAATACTCCGAAAGTAGTCTATCTTAGGGAAAGTTAAAGCGAAAAGTACTATCTTCTCCCTTTATTATTATTATTATTATTGTTGTTGTTGTTGTTGCTCTGAAGAGCGTAAGGCAACAGGATTATTACATATTGTTATAAATTACGAAACCTTTTCACAACAAGATTGTTCTATGGGATTTTGTACTTTACATATTTGACATTGAGGACTTTACAACCGAAAATTGAACTTTCTATCGGCCTACACTAAGACCTGGGAACTTAATTGTGATTTCACTTTTTTGCCACACTTGACCGGAATGATGACATTTTGTTGCTCTTCAGCAATATTAATTGTTTTCAAAAGAAAGAACGGAGAAAATGATTTTCAGAGATACATTCAGGTTTTCTGAAGTTTTTCATAGACCCACATCAATATGGTCATGTTCTTCCATTCGCCTGAAGACAAAACTTCGTTTGTACGTATCAATAATCCTTCCTACGGTAATATATTTTTTAGGCAAAAGGGTTTTGTAATAATAATAATAATAGTAATAATAATAATAATAATAATAATAATAAATTGTAAAGTGATGTGGGTTTGAGTTCCACTACCAGTGCGAAAATGCTGACCCACGATCGACTTCACAAAATGATCCTTCAATCCTCAAGTCTGCTTCCAACACAATAGTTAACGCCACTAGAGACAAAATTGACGCACGGTAATATTTTAGAACACTTAATAGTTCTTGTTACTTATCTTGGACATCTCACTGCTGGTAATACATACCCTTGAAAACACTCTAACACCATTGATTAAAAAGCACATGAAAATATAATTTCTATTTAAAAATATACAACCTTGTATTTAGCAATAAAGCTTATATACTACGATCTACATAAAAAGCTTAAAAAACCAACGCAATTTGTTAGGAACTAAATTATAATTGGAAAAATTCAGTTATAGAAAGCAAACATTGGAAACTTTATAATTATGTCCATCGTACATCTGTTGCTTCCTTTCCTGCAAATTCAAAACTGTTATTTTAATTTGTTAGTGGTGTTCTAACACAAAATCGTTTCACACATAAAAAATGGTTGGCCAGCTTCACTTATTGATAATTTTGTTAAAATTGTCGTGACATACAATGGCCACAATGTTAGTGATGACGATATAAATACCGTCACTGGCAATAATTCACTCATCTGGCTGCATCACATGCTGCTAATTATCCTGAGGACTTGAGTAAGGTTAATAAAAATTTAATTTTCAATTATGGTAATGTATCTGTCGCCATGTGGTACATCCTGGATTAGGTGCACCTAGGCACCTAGATAAACAGAAAGTGAACCGAGTGAGTGGGCTTATGCTTTGGCGGATGCATGCTACCATACATCCAGGGTACTTAAAATATATCTTAATCCAAACGTAAACCATATGTAGCCGTTGGTTGGTTTTGATTAATGACGTGGTCATCTCTTTATTATTTTCCATATTTATATGACATATAAAACAATCGACTTCAATAGCTTGATAAGCGTAACAATCGTAGAAGAACAACGAGACTTATTATCTGGTAAATGGCATCCTTGCGACGTTGCCACTGTTCGCAAAAATTGACAAGGCCGCCTGATCATTTGTCAGGGTTATCTCCCTTAGCCCATACATATGGTATATGTATACCTTAAAATACCTTTTAACTTTCCTGGGGGTATACTCACCCATCCGTTGTGCTGTTATTAGTCTACATGCCTATCAGCACCTAGTCCAGATGCACCACGTGGAAAACGAACAGTCATTGGAAATTGAATCTTTATAAGCATTGTTCAAATCCTCAGGATCATTAGCATCCCAAGGGTTTTTGGGTGTTTCGCCTTCCGATGAAGTAGCCGTTGGGTTAAGGGAGATAACTCTGTCAAGAACCAGACGACCACGTCAATCTTTTTAAATAGTGGCGCTACAGCTAACAAATAACATGTTAAATATAACCAGAGAAAATTTAAATAAAAAGTAAAAATATGTCAAGTTATTTATAATGATTAGAATAAGAAAGAATAAATTTTAAGTTATTTTTATAACTTATTTATCAAAGTTAAGCACATAATAATTTTGAGGATGTTATGCTTATAGTGTCACTTTCCAATAATACAACCTGCACTCAGAAACTGAGACACAACGGTATGTAGTTGGGCTCCAACATTAGTGGATAGGTTCATACACAGCCAGGATACTTAGAACCTATTTTAAAGTGTATATATACCACATGTGACCGTTTGGGTAAATGAAATAAGCCTAATAAAAAATTGGGCGATCTCGTCAATCTTTGGGAAACAATGGCGCCGTTACAAGGATATCATCAATTAGCCAAAAAACTTTGTTAAAGATGAAGACTAAACGCGGGCCGTCGTTTAGTTGTACGAAATAGCTACTTGCTAAAAATTGGGTGAGAAAATGTTCTTTATGCGGTGGTAGAAAAAAAACCGATTTTTATGGTCTTATGTCTTATAGATGAAAGCATTCAGACACTTGCATACTGCAATAAAGTAACTAAATAACTGCGTTCTTTTCACGTATCAACAACTCCTAACAAACCATCCATCTTTCATTGACTGTAATAAGTAGCTAAACTCATTCATTGTGGTTGGTGACATAGTCACATCTTTACTACTTCTATTTGTACACAATCGATTTTAATGACTATTAATAAGTGTAACAATTGTACGAAATTAATAGTCTCTTGGCTGATAGACGACACTATCGTTTGCAAAAAATTAACGAGGCCTTCTAATTATTAGTCAGAATATTACTTCCTTTAGCCAGGTATGCTTTAATAAACCCTTTAGGTGCCCGTCCAACAAGACGAAAATCGAGCTACACGACTGTACACTCAGCTCCGTGATCCATGTTAGTCTGAATCCAGAATGTACCACATGGAGGTATGGAATAAGGATCGTGGAAATTGTGACTGTATGACGATTAGCAGACAAAATAAGGCAATCATTAAACCAGTAAAATATAAGTAATTTAATTAAAATTTTCAAAATACTCCTTATCTGTAGTGATCAACAAGCTTATCAAAGTATAAATGAAAAACTTCAAGTTTTTATTATGTATAATTTATTAATAACGCTGATTCTCGCTACAATGTTCTCTAACCACTGTGTTGATATAAAACACCATCAGACTTACCAAAACATCGATATTATATTATATACAACCTCAGTGTCATACTCATTTACATAAATACAATAATTAATCAGTTTATATAGTTTAAAAAAACAATTTGAGGGATGCTTTTACAACTATTAATTAATTTCCCCCAAAAATGAACAAAAAGAAACCTTGTTTCGTTTAGAGCAGGGATTTGGTACACACATTTCGAGTCATATGTGCCTTCAAATGGTCACTCCTCTTGAATCGCTTGGCACACACAAGGCAAAAGAAGTTGCGTTCTCCGGTATGCGCTCGACGGTGTCGGGACAACTGATCAGCTCGGGTAAAACGAGCCCCACAGCCTGGCTGATTACACAAATGCGGCTTTATTCCCGTATGCAAGTGCGAATGTTCCTTAAGATGCGATCGCTTGTAGTAGGCTTTCGTACAGCCGGGATAAACACATTGAAAGCGCTTGATACGAATTGAAGCGGCGGCATTTTGGATAGTGGATTTCATTTCGCAAGACTCTTGATCCTTTTTTTCCGTTCTATCACTCATGCTATGCGGTAGTATATCCGTTTGTGACAAAGAAACGAATTCAGCCATTGAAGATGGTGTAATGGGGGTTGGAATTGAACGCGATGAAATTGTATTGAAATTAGCCATTTGGTAGTAATTGAAATACTGAACCACAAATTGAGCAATAAATTGTATCAGCGTCAAATCTCCGAGTTGAGACATTGCTGGATTTCCCAGTCTACTGTAATCCGAACAGTGGTTGATGTAGTGTGAATAGAAGGCAGGATTCAAGGATCTAATCAACTGAGCCCATGTTGATGAATTGAAGAAGGAATCATCACTACAATTAGAAGTTGATGTCATTTGGCTAGAGTTATTGTGAGTTAATCTGGAAGTGGTCTGCTCTAACCAGGCAGACAAGTGCGTATCCATAGCTTTCCACTCACATGCTTCAAGGCTTGCTCAATCAATGAACAAGCGTTCAGGCAAAATGTACATATTTATATATGTATTGAGTACCGATCCAATATATTCAATGACCTTGGAAGTTAATTCTTATCAAACACATGCCGTTTGTCAAATACCCATATACAAATGTACAATCAGTCTACATGCATACAAACAATGATTTGTATTTCATGCATATTGATTTTTTCTGACCAATAAATGATTCAAACGTGGATATACGTGCGCACATACATTTCTTACCCATTCTAATTTGTAATTGGTTGATTTACAAATTTTTTATCCTTTCAATAAATTGTGTTTCATTTCTTCAGTCATCAGCATTATCGCGTTAGGGTTGGGAGGATGGAATTTGTTTTGTTTACACTCCCACCACTTCTACGATTTCATACCATAATATCACAAATAGAATTTTCTATTGGTTTATCAAGCATGCTATTATGTTCCAAAAGTAATTTCTAGACAAGACTTCAACAATGTTATGAAGGAGCTCTGAAATGTTATAATGGTAATTCCACCTTTATAAAAAAATCTATTGACGTTAAAGAACAAAGAAAATAATTTACAAAAATGTACTTTCATACAAAAGAAAACAGCAGTATTAGGATGGAGAAACATTTACAAACAGCCAAGGAACCAAAAATAACACGGATTGATTTTTTCTGTTATTTTTATTGGTTGATAACCTGACCAGCTATTATTTCTATTTGTACATACATAAATGCAGGAGAATAACGAAGTTTATTGATTGATAGACCACATCCTTGTGACGTCGCCACTGTTCGTAAAGATGTGACGAGGCCGTCTGAATTTTTGTCAGGGTTATCTTTTCTAACCCAACGGCTATATATGGTATATGTATACCTTAAGATATTATTTAATTACTCTGGGTGTATGCTTGCATCTATCCACCGTAGCAGAAGCCCAGTTATACTCCTGTGCACTTGGTTTCTGCTGTGCTTGTCTGGGTGTTTAGATGAACCTAATCCAAGATGCACCACGTGGTGACAGTTATCATAGTTTAACATTAAGACCTTGAAAACACTACTCAACATTTTGCAGGATAATCAGTATCCTTTCACTGGTTGAATGTATTTTACTGGGGCATTTAGTTTAAGGCATGGGTGTACACCAAATACAGGTGTCATGTAACTTGCTGAAACATACTTTTCCCATGAAACGTCCAATCACTACTCCAAATAGTTGACGGGAAATGCATATCTAAGTAGTGGGCACTTTAGTGCAGCCGAGCATGGGTCCGCATTTAGTGGGGCTTGAACCGAGGTTTGACGCATCAATTCAAATTGGTGGGCAAATAAAGGCCACATGCTCAACAGTACAGTTTCATGTTTACTTAATGGCGTTCTTACAACGATATCTGTATGTACATGCATTGAAGAATCAACGATGCTGTCTGAATTTCTATCGAAATGGTCTTATTCACCTATCAATGGTTAAAACTGTGGTGTCCGGGATAGGTTTGGAGTTTGAACCGCCGTCACTTATAAATATATATTCTCATTTGAGATGTTTTAATTAACATACCGTTGATTAGTTCTTTGAGATACCTTTTATCTACTTTGGGTGTATAGCAAAACGAAAGCCCACATATATGCACAAAGACCATACGCTCTCTCAGTCTAAATCTAGTACGCACAGCGTGAGAAAAGGAGTTTCCAAGATACCCATCATTGTAAGTCGAGACTAAGTACAAGTATGCTATATATATATATATATATATTGTAGTAACGATAATGATATATTTTTTACAATATAAAAGAAATTCATCTTTCATTTGTAAAGACCACAATACTGTTTTGTCTTCCATCAAACATTTCTACTCGAATTCCACATTTCAACAAACAAAATAAATTTTCCTATTATGGGTAAAACGATAATCATCATCATCATTCACTGTGGTTGGTGACGCCTAGTTACCTCTTCATTATTTCCATATTTGTACGACATATGAAACGATCGACATCGATGGCTTGATAAGCGTAACAAACGGAGAAAAATGACGAAGTTTCGCTAAGATTGATAAAGTCGCCTGATTTTTTGTCAGAGTTATCGCCCTTAGCCTAATGGCTACATATACCTTAAGATACCTTTTCAGTATTATGAGTGTATGCTTACGGAAGCCCAGTTATACCGCTGTGTACTCGATCCCTGTTGGTATTAGTCTAGATGCCTATGAGCACCTAGTCCAGGATGCACCACAAAGAAGAATAGTCAGGAATATTACCATCATTGGAAATTGAAACTTTATAAGCATTACTTAAATTTTCAGAATCATTAGCATCCCATAGTGGAAAAGATATTGTTCACGGCTTATTTTAGCCCGTAAATCATTAATTTTTAAATTAAATCATTAAATCCACAATCGTCATCGAAATGCATCTTTATTGAGGATCATCATTTGACGGTAAAGGGAGGGGATAAATTGTAACGTAAACAGCTGGTATCTACTTGCTTATCTAAACTGGGACAGATGTTGTTCAGATGTGTGCCTTACATCTCCTAGTTTAAGTTTCAATCAGTGGACTACCTCCGTTCGAATGCGTCAAGAAGTTCACAACCTTGTGGGGTTTCATGACCTTGATGATCTAAGGAGATATCCCGGCTAAAACGTGTCTTCCGAAAGGGAGGAGAAAGTTTAGAATAAACTAGTAGTGATACACCAAAAAGTCTCATGATGATGGGATCTAATCCCAGACAATCGGAGAGACATAATGAACTACTTTGTGGGCTTTACACCAGTAAAAATATACCGATTAACTACTGGATCATAGAATATGCGTGTACAAGCTCCATTTTCGGTTCAGGACTTTATATGCAATAGTAGATTGATCAATAAAAAAGTGTTTATTGACTGATCTAGATTTTTCTCCATCTCAAATCAGTCAACTCCACTTGGAACTCTTCAAATAACGTTTTTCAATGAACAATTTCTCACTTACTCCACTCACAAAAAATCAATAATTCACTGACAAGACATGTTCATTTCACGTTACTTCGACAGAGTGCAAGGTACAATAACTAATAATAATACCCAAGGTCACAATTCCAACGTACGATTAGTCATTAATGTGTCTATGGTTTTGACTGCAATACTTTTTCCGGCTTTTACACACCCACACACTAATATGGAAGGACCATGGCATCTATTTATACCGGACATATTTCAGTTAGTTAGTTATTCGTGGTCAAAATGATATTTCCCAAACAAACACCCGTCTCTCTTTGTCTTGTGATACTACATTTTTGCAATATGAGTCAGTCATAACACAATGCACTTTAAGCGTATTTTGAAGCGGTATTAGTCATTCAAATCATCTGGCTACACGTCCGCCTCGTCATGACACCGCAATGGCTTTGGTCTGTTCACGGCCCAACTCTGAGCCAAATTGTGGACACACTACCTCCTGTGCCCTCTCCCCCCCAATTGTGGAAACAAAGCCACAATTTATCCAGCTGGTTTCTATACGCACACCACGTGAAACCAAACAAATGCAGATGATGGATCGATATTTTTGCTAGAAGTACAATTAGCACGTGATGTGTAGACACGTGATAATGTTCACATATACATTACTCGTTCTAATTGGTTGAGCAATAGAAGCCCATTGACCATTACCCAAACTGTACATATACATCTTATTTACTGTTAACTTTTTAACTCCAATAGAACAGGTTCATCTTACATTTGACTAACAAGAACAGTTTCTGAATATGCGACTAGATACATGATTGACTGACACGAAAATACAGTACAAAGATCAATAATCGTATAGCACTAGCTAATTATTGATTTTTTAAAAGACTAGCAACCCGAACTGAGTTGAATTGGTTGATAAACCAAGTTCGTAATCTAGGGTGGACATGTTTCTAAATGTGTGACCAAATAGGCACGATCAATAATCGTACAGTTCTAACTCAGTATTGATTGATGAGATTAAATTCGACTCATTTTATTCATATCAATATTTAGTTGGTGCTATACGATTATTGATCTTTGTATTGCGTTGTTGTATGAGTCAATCATGTATTTCGTCACATGACGTAATTCTCGATGTGGCAAGAGTTTGGCCATAGTTTCACAAGTAAAGATGAAATGTGAAAAGACACAAAATTAAAAAGAAAACGTTTATATTTGCAAATATTTTTGTAACAAGGTTAGTTATAGAAGTAGTCTCATAATAATGGTGATCATTCAATCGATCACAAAAATTGATATGAAAACAAGCGATAAGATTAGTCCAAGTAATCAACTACAGTGGAAAGCACTTAATTTCTGTTTTGAAAAATTCACACCAAGTTCATGTTTGACATTTACAGATTGTTTGCATTATGTTAAAATTGTCACATTCACCAAATAATAATAAATCTAAAGTCAAAAACAGCTTTGCAATGCGTTAATTACCACAATAAAACACAAAACAAACTGAAATATCATCACTAAAAATAAATAAATCAATAAAAAAACGGTGTCGTACTAAAATGTCGAAAAATAAAGCCTCCAGTCATCATCATCATCACAAATTGAGGTAGAGAGTCAAACTCGCCTATCCAGATCGCAATCTACACCAGCCAGTGTCGAGGTCCACAATTTGTCGACACGCTGACCATCCAAGTCGCTTATCAGACTTGTCGAGTTGGGAGACACCGCGACAGGGTCGGTTTTGGTGCCGCGAACCAAATCGAAACTTTGCAGCACGTCCAACGAATGCTCGGAATCAAAGTTGAAGGAGGAGGAAATGTGGCCTTGTTTGCTGACGTATTTAGATATTCAGTTCTCGGCGTGAATACCCAATTGAGCGATGCTCATTGGGGTTTTGGCTGTAGAACGAAAGAAGAAAAGAACTTGTATACATTTTATACATATATCAGGATGCTAATGATTCTGAAGATTTGAACAATGCTTACAAAGTATCACCATTTCCAATGATGGTGAAACTTTGTAAGTATTACTCAAATCTGCATTTAAATCCTTTACGATCATGTGCAAAGACACATTAAAAATAGTTAAGAGGTATTTTAAAATGTGCCAATATCATATATAGGTCTATTTGATTTAAGAGAAAATTAATACTATTCCAAAATCGAGTAGTTAATTGTCTTTTTCTTTTCTATTGAGACCAGAGATCGGTCATCATTGCCAATTGCTTGACCAAAGTGACGACAAATTGCGGACATCATCATCTTTCCAGAAGAGGCACTCAATAGTCAACATGTGCGACTAACTTGACTTCAGTCAATCCTCTGCCCACCTCCTCCAATTAGTAGTTCATTTAAACGCAGAGATTTATCTGAAGTAGAACACCCGACTTCGCATGCTACATGTCCATCCACACTATTTGTTAACCGCCCAACCTTCTTTTCGATTCGAGCAGTAGCTGGATTTCCGACGCTATTCCAGTCGAATGTGCAGATGGCCTAGGCAATGTACAACCCAATGCCTTTTTCTAATAGGCAACTAAACAGTGTCACATAGAAAGCTATAAAATTTTGGAAATGGATGAGATGGCTTGGCAAATTTTTGTGGATGGTAACTTCCTTAAACACACACACACACACACACACACACACAGTCTTTCAATCACGAACGAAATGGAAAGCAATCGCGTCCTCCAACCAACCAAATGAATATAGACAAAAAATCCAGTAAGAATGACACCAACCTTCGTTGGGCCGCAGTAGTAATGCGTAAGTCAGCAAAACTGCCTTGAATTCTTGATCGTGAGCCATTTTTAGCAAAGATTCAATTGATAACATTCGAATTGCTAAAATATGGAAAATATATTCAAATAAGACACATGATGATAATATAATATTTTGTTTTGTTGAATCAAATTGGTCATATATATATATATATATATATATATATATATATATATATATATATATTCCAATTTAATTCAAGTGAAATAAAAAGACAAACTCTTTCAATGAGCTTTCGGGGTTACAAATAAATGAGCCACTACTGTTTAATAGGATACTAATGATTATAGAGATTTGAGTGATGCAGGGGTAGTATGGTGGCTCGATTCAAACCTTGGTGGGCATGGGTTCCATCTCCGCCACCGACACGTTCGGCTTCGCTAAAACGTCCACTGTGAAGGTATGTTTCCCGTAAAACATTTGAACTAGTAAATAAAGTCCCAATTTCTAATAATTACAATAATCCTGATTCCATTCTGGACCTTGGCTAACATGGATGTTTGTAAGCAGTGAAATAAGTTTAAAACAATTGCAACTTGATGCATACCTTACAACGATTAAATAAAATAATTGAAGTCAGATAATTAATCAATCTATTATTAGCATTGATGAAAAATAAATTGAATGATTAGATAAGAAATAAAAATCAACTAATTTTTTAGTGAGAAACAGAGGATTGATAAAGGTTTTGTTAACATTATAAAATAGAAAACAATATGTAGACTTTTTTGTCTAGTACATTATGGAAGATGAGGATTATTTACAAATGTGTGTGTTGTGTAAAGTATACATAATGAACTGTTCATTTTGAAATTATTTGCAATGTAATTTTTTAACTAAATAACAAAATTAGTAATCGTTTGAGCAAAACAAGAATTACTTAGCTTTTTTTAGCTACTGATCTTGAGGATTTGGGTGATGCTTATGAAATCTCAATTTTCAATCATGGCGATATTTCTCCACGTGATGCATCCTGGACTAGATGCCCATAGGCATTCGGACTAATAACAGCAGGGTGTACAGCCGTTTAACTGGGCTTTCACTCGACTACTGCTGAGTGAATGGATGTTAGTATACACCCCAAAATGCTTAAAAGGTGTTTCAAGGTATCTGTTTACCATATGCAGTCGGTTAGGCTAACGGAGATCACCCTTGACAGAAAATCAGGCCTTAGATCTTTATACCCTGTGCAAATCCAATGAAACTTCTAACAGAAAATACGCAATAAAATCAGCTACCGAGACCCCCAGGGCATCTGATCTCCTTGTTGTGACTGGAGAAGGACCGAAGTTGACGGGTTTGCCAATACTGGCAAGCCCAATTTAAAGTCACCAGGGTGTGAACGGTCTTTCACTGATGGATCCGTCAACCGGTGTCAACCCCACCCCTCCAAAGAAGATCGCCTGGTCAATTCCTGTAAACAGTGGCATCATCGCAAGGAAGCGGTCTTCTATTCAAAAACTTTATTTATCACCCTCCTCCTAAGTTCAATTCACATCCGACAACCTTGTTTAATAAAAAAATGATTATATAATATAAAATTAAATTTTACATTAGGTTGAAAAATTGTCAGATCTCTAATTGAATCTGTCCAACTATAGTTAAAGTGGCAATTTTGGCAGCTATACAAAGTAAACTAATGACCCTACAGTCAGCAGGTATTTTCCGAATTCCTTTCTTGTGAACAGAAACAATAGTAAAACGGTTCATCTTCAGTAAGTAAGTAAGTGAACTTTATTGGTTAGATAATCGCTTCCTTGTGATGACGCTGGAGTGTTCACAGGAAAAATACAACCCTTATCAGAATTAATTATCTAACTTATATAATAACAACCACATAATGTCGAATAAAACGCCAGTTTTACATTGTTAATGAAGTACAATTATATTTTCCTCACTAATAATGAAAAATTATAAACAACATTTCATCTGGTCATCACAGTCGAAGATTGAGTGAAATTACTGATATTGAATAATTCATTCTAAATCATTATACAATCAAATGTGAAATGATGTATATCATTTCAAAATAAAAAATAAACCGGAAATAAAGATTAATTAGTATTCAGTGTTATTGTCTCAATTTAACGAGGGGTGTGTGTGTTTATACAATTTTAAGACTGTCACATGATTAAGTTGTTCACGTCTAGACAAAAGGATGCAACCGCCTGAATTTTTGTCAAAATTATATACCTTAGACCCACGGCCAGATACAGTACATGTGTCTATTCTAAGATACCTTTCAAGTACATCTGGGTGTGTGCCTGCACTCATCTACACCAAGGCAGTCGGTCCTTGTTGTGTTAGTCTTAAGTGAAGCCAGTCGAGACAGAATGCGTCACGTAGATATAGTAGTTAGAAATATCACAATTATTGAAAATTTATGAGTATTATCCAAATCTTCAGGATTATTAGCATCCCAATGATGAAGATGTTCGCTTCCAGATACAAAGTCACAATAAATTGGATCCAGATCTTTCAGTTTGAAATGGAGCTACTGCCGTTAAGTCACTCTGATAGTCGGATAACAACACTTTCCAACTTTAATTAATTAAACAACTTGTAGCGCAAACATTTATCCTCCTCAACCACCAACCACTTATCATCAACTAATAGTCTTCATCTTTATGTAAAATACCTTCTAAATGGGATATTATAATGATAGACAAACGAGTTTGAAACCGTGTAAAGACCAGACCAAGTCACTTCATCATGCACATTAAAACAGCCCACCCCACCAAACGTACCATTTGTTGAAGGCGATAAGCAAAGCGCGTTTGTGACCTCCAGTAGCGCGCCCAGACCATGCAGACCGTAGCCATGGTTGTAGCACTAGCAGCACACGCCCATGCCAATATTGAGTGGGAATTTGAACTGAAAATGTATCCCAGAGGAGCGATCAAGCCCAAGCACGTCGCTGACGTATATGTGCTGGTCAATAGAAGGTAGCGCATAGGACCAGTCAGGGGGCAGGTGCGCACCAGTGGGGCCAAATAAAGGAAAGCATCGACAAAGTGCGGACTATTCACTTGGGCGTTGGTTGGAACGTGCTGGAGTTTTTGGAATAAAAAACCCAAATTATTATTGGAATGAATGGGTTGATGACTTGTCAATAACATCTTTCTTATTTCTGCATCAACAAAGCAGATCAAACGACTGCCTTTCAATTTTTACATGCGATAAAAATCTTGTATACGCAGCAAACACAAGGAAGCGACACAGTTTCTTGGTCTAATAAACGGCGCCAATGATCGAAACTATTAACGAGACTGTTTGATTTTTTGTCAGCGTTGTTTGCCTTATCCCAAATACTACATATGGTATATGCAAACCTTTTCATACTTTTCAAGCGTCTTGAGTGTATGCTCACACCCATCTAGTCAAGATAGAAGCCCAAGTATAGTACTGTACGCTTGGTCTCTAATCATCGCTAGTCTGAATCCAAAATAGACCGCATGGAGGTGCATGGAACTAGGAATGTCACTATCACTGCAAATTGAAAGTTTATAAGCATTATTTAAAACTAGCACGATAAAAACATACGTAGCTACAATTTGGTCTAGTAAATACAATTTTAGATTTATTCACCGCCTTTCAATGTGGACCTTTATGTTTATATTTTGTTAGTTAAAACAATCAAGCCATAAAAAACCTAATGAAAGGAACGCTGGTTAACATTGACCGTCACATCGCCTTGGTTATGTCTGTGACACTGTCATACCCATACACACAAGTGATAATGTTGTGCAAGCCATGATGATGTCACTCATATAGCGTTGGGCTTATGGTAAAGCAACAATGGATAAATAAATAAATAATCGAAAAGCGTTCAACAAGAAATGGGTCCACATCAATTATTAGCACAATGAACAAATAATAATCAATTGATGCCGAATTCTGACACAATTAACTTGGCCGTATGGTTCAAAACTGCAAGAATGAAACCAGAAGATAAAATCTCGATTGCCAATCATGGTGGTAATCCTATGTCCATAGATCCTCCATGTAGTGTAACTCGAAGACTAACATGGATCAGGAGCCAAGTTTTCAGCGATATAACTGGGCAGTTGCGTTAATTTTTGCACATGGCAACGCCATCTATCAGCCAAGAAGCTTCGTCATTTTCTTACGTTTGCTACACTTATAAAATCAATCAAGGCAATCGTTTAATTCGCTGTACAAATAGTGAGGTAACCAAGTCACCAACCGCATCATCATTATCAATGAATAAACAAAATTGAACTTTTAACAAAACTTCAAACAAATTCACCTGAAACAACTTTAAATCCAAATTGGTGCCATATTTGGGCCTGGAAATCATGAATACGTGTTCGAACGCATAGGGCCGTTCGACTTGGAAGGTCTTCGCAGCACCAATTGCGGTCCAATTCGATTGAACGAGATGTCTTATATGGCATAACGAACGGCAGACAGCGCTTTTGGCTCTGTTGACCAATGTGCACGCCTTTTCCACGTTGCGATTTTTACCCATACCGAATGGGACGGAAATGTTCAACATGTATTGCATCAATGATTGGGGCCACGGAAAGTTGATTTTTGACAATGTGTGCTTCATTCCAACAATGTTATTGAATGTTTGATTGGAATAGATCTTCTTAATAGTAGCAGACACATATGGAGTTGTTTCGGGACAAAAATGAGCTCCTCGTATCCAAAAACGCAAAACATCGTAATCGCTTGGATCGACGTAAGCCTATATGTCGAATTTACATATCCATTTATCGTAAAAGGCGCAAAATATGTAAACATTAATTGACTACTTAAATAGAATAAGTAGTTTAAATTATAAACAAAAGTAAACACACATACCATCAAGCCATCGCGGTTAATTTTTTTCATACCACAAATGGAATTGAGTTGGTTTTGGGAAATTTCCATAAAACCGGCCAAAGGAGCCACTTCGCTAATTCGATGAATCAACCAAAATTCACTGTCTTTTTCTTTTAAATCCAAGTCCCGATTCAAAATAGTGTCATTAAACTGAGGATATGTTCCTGATTTGATAATCTTGTTGAGTAGAAAAATGAAATAATTTTTTGAATGCAAAAATAATTCCATTTCTTGTGTAAAATTTAACTTAATTTTCAATACACCTAGACGTTAGTGACATAATGATTTGAGAATAGGAAAACAAATTTATTACAGAAAGTTAGTTTCCATAATTTTCTAAAATGTATCGAATAAAAATTTAAAAAGTATATTTTTTAATAATTTATCACCAAAATTTACTGACTAAATTTTTTCTAACTCCCATATTTAAGAATCTCTTTTAAATCGAGGTACAGAAGACTATCAAACTGTATCATACCAAAGCCATATAATATCAAAAATACACAAAAAGGGTATTAAAAGTTGCTATTCCAATTAAACTTGCAATTAACTTCATTTTAAGATGCCGCTTAAAGTAAAACAAATCAATACATTTCACTTAATAAATAATAAAGAAACATTATTTAAACACCTATTATTTCAACTTAAATGAATACATTCAAACCTGTATTAAAAATAAATTGCGTATCTTAATACGCTAGTAAAACCAGTCAGTTTTACGCAAATTGATCAAGATGAGGTCGACCAGTTGAGACTTCCTACTCTAAAAACTACCGATAAATTGTTATTTACTTTATTCATCTGGTGGAATGCTACTAATTCTGAGCATTTAAAAAATGTTGGCGTATTTTATATAATCTTCATGACACTCTTAACTTCATCTCAATGTAGTGCATCCCAGAATAAAACTGAAACAAAGATAATGTGTAGAACAGTATATCTACATTTCCGCTTTAGCCGATACATACAATCATACGCTGAAGGTATTGGACATGTAATCATTTGGGCTACAGAGGTTTACTCTGATAAAAATAACATCCCAAGGAACTGACAATAAAGCAAATTTTTGATATGGTTTTTAAACATATGTCGTATAATTTAATTTGAAAATGTAATCAGAAGTATTTTAAATAACGTCCCCCCTAATTGAATATCTTATTTAAGTTGATATTTTGCAAAACCAACTGAACCAAATAACCCAGTGTTAATTAGTATTTATTCTTAAAAAATTTTTTATTGAGGTTACTATAAACAATTTGTTGCAAAGATGGAATTATTTTAGTTTCTATATTTTGTCGTTACTAGACAAGAATGCTAATAATTCTGCGGAT
Organism: Cardicola forsteri; assembly: GCA_025895645.1. Classification (NCBI taxonomy): domain Eukaryota; kingdom Metazoa; phylum Platyhelminthes; class Trematoda; order Strigeidida; family Aporocotylidae; genus Cardicola; species Cardicola forsteri. Next base: position 71,495 of record JAKXYG010000481.1, on the reverse strand, counting down.
TTAAGTAATGCTCCCAATTTCCAATTATGGTGGTATTCCCGACTGTTGCCTTTACACGTGGCGCATTTTGGACTAGGTGCATCTAAGCATTTAGACTAATGCGACAGGAACCGTGTGTTAAGCAGTAAAACTAGTTTCAATTTTCAATGATAGTAATATTCCTCACTGTTCTATTTTCATGTGGTACATCTTGGATTAGGTGCCCATAAACATCTAGACTAATAACAGGAGGAAATAACCCTGACAAAAAAATCAGGAGGCCTCGTCAATCTTTGCGAACAGTGATGCTGTCACAAGGATGCCGCCTATCAGTCAAATTTTTTTGTTATTCTTCTACGTTTGCTACGTTTATCAAGCCATTAAAACCGATCGCTTAATATATCGTACAGAATTAGAAAGATACCAAAGAGGTGACTATGTTACCAACTACGATGAAATAAGTTCCTTGGTAAAGCAATAATTTTTATAAAATATAAACTTTTCAAAACTTTTTAGAAAAAATTATTGTATATTTAAACAAATATATCTAAATATTTTGACATAATATTGGAAAAATTGTTCATTAGTAAAAGCTTGGCCATAAAACTGAGGTTGGTTCAATAACTGAGCATCGCTTTCTGTATAGGCTTGAACAATTTAACAGTAACAGTATATATATATGGAACCGAGTAATAACACAATTGACTCTATGCAGTTTTAACCTGACCAAAATATCCAAGTGAGATTTAAATAAACCAAAAAGTAAAAAAATCAAAACACCGTTCCTTAGAAATAATACTAAAAACCAGCAAAAATTAATGCTAAAATAAAGTTGAGTAGCAGAGTTTTTTTGATTAATGTTTTCCAACCAAGAGATCAATAAAAATTAAAAAAACTCTATGGTACAATAAATTCTATTTAAAAATTTAAACAATTCTCCGAACACATGCATATGTAAACACTGTTTCACTAACTCAAAGTACGTAATTATTAAATTTTATATAAATTGCAAAAATAATATAACCCTTATGTTTACAATAATAAATTTATAAGTAACTTACAAAAAATTCATTGCTTAATGTTTCAAACCGATTTTCAAGCTTTTTATCAATAAAAGCGGCTAGCTTTTCAAAATTGTACCGTTCTGAAGGCAAAATTATATTTGAATCTTGTAACAATTCTCTTAATATTGTTTTTCGACTTAAAGGTATATATTTATTGCTACAAAATAAGTATCAATAATAATAATTACATACTTTAAATGGAAAGGTGTAATTGTGGGTGGATTAATAATAGTACCAAGTGAAGCCAAAGGTTTAGGAAAAGATAAAATATACCAAAATTTATCATACTTCGATAAAATACGACTTAACATTATCAAATCAGTTTAGATTAAACATGTATATGAGAAAGGTAGCATCTACAAACGACCTAGAAACATTTATTTAAATGGGCGCATAAACAATTAGAATAATTTTTACTATATATTGTTTTAATTAAAAGAAATACGTGTTATTAATTATTAAAAAATAAAAATAAATTTTTGTTAAAACAAGGAATTTCTGCTATTATATAAAATTATCAGTCTACTTTCAAAGTCATTTTTTTCTTTAATTTTACATTATTTTTAATAATTAAAATAACAAAATTAAAAATATACTAATGGATATTACACTTAAAGATTAAAAATAATTTATGAATTTTATAAAATGCACTTTTTAACAAACAGAATTTTTAACGCAGTCAAACGTTTGAAATTTATATTTTGAAACCGAAACATTTAATGTACAATTAGATAAAATAATTTTGTTGTCCCATGTTTTTTTTAAATAAAAGGGTTTTAAAATAAATGCTTATTAATAAACACCCATAACAAAAAAACATCGCGAGACGTGATCTACAAAATGATAGTATGCGAAAACAACTTTATCAAAATTTCCGCAAATTCAAAACATTTATCTGTTTCTAAACGTGGTTTTGAAAACAAAACAAAACAATTAACTTTAACTAATTATAAAATTCAAAATTTAAGATTATTTACTAGTTGGGTAGGTCTAAACGCTTCTTAGTACTCGGTTCTCAAATTGTCTCAAATTTTCAGGGGGAATATGAAATGGATGGTGAGGTAAAGGGGGATTAGTCACAGAAAAAAATTTGAAATTTAGACAAAAATAAGAAGAGAGAAAAAAATAAATAATGCTTTAATAAAAATGTAGCGTGACGCGCGCTTTACCTCGCGTGTTGCAATTAAAAAACTATTTTAATACATACATGCACAAATAATATTTATTACTAAACTAGTACTGTTTAAATAAAACTAATTTTCTTATTTTTACATGTTTATAAATATGTATATTAATTGTGTTACAATTATAAATTGTGTAAGATCTTCTGAGATCTTGGCCCTGATTTTCTTTGATTGAACTTAATACGGATAATTATCAACACCCCAGCTAATTTCAATCAAAAAAGTTCTTGTGTGATCTAAATTATCGTTCTGTAATTTATTATTACAAATAATTCAAATTACATACCAATACTGTTTACCAACAGGAAAACGGGACACAATATACTTACAGAATCACAGTCACGTCAACAACAAACGTGATACATTCAAATACAAAATAGGCGCTCCACAACAAGGTTCAAACAAAGTCAAAGTGTTTAAATGTACAACAATGTAAAAATTGTAATTGAATTAAAAATTGATAATATTTTTAAATATTTCATTCGAACAATAACACTCCCGGCCAAAAAAACGCAGTTTTTTAAAACGAACATTTCTAGGGCCAGATGAGTTCACAACATTGACGCACACAATTCCGACGTTGACTTGAATGGGAATAGTGGACACCAGACATCTAAAGATTACCCATAGATGACAATCGCAACATACGAAACAAACAAACAAACAAACAAACAAACAAACAAACAAACAAACAAACAAACAAACAAACAAACAAACAAACAAAAACAAACAAACAAACAAACAAACAAACAAACAAACAAACAAACAAACAAACAAACAAACAAACAAACAAACAAAATCAATCAATACTTTCAAGTAGTGACAAGTAGTTAATATCCCTTTTTACTACACCTATAGATGTACGAACATCTACTCTACGTACTAACCCATAATTACTGGGTTATTGGTTAATTGCATAAGTGGGCGGTTATTAAAAATTTTTTCAACCTTGGTTAGTGATGTCAGTAACTTATCATTATCAATAGATTGCTTACATACTAATACCCGCAATATTTGCTTTACTGATCGAATTATCCTTTTCAACACTCCACCTCTATGACTAGCATACGGAGGATTGAAGTGCCAATCAACATCTAAGACAGTTAATTTATTACTTATTATGTCCTGTGACCATGACTTCATCCAACTTTTCAGTTTTGACTCTGCTCCTACCAAATTAGAACCATTGTCATTACATATGTGCTGAGGTTTGCCCCTTCTATCCATAAAACGAATTAAGGCCATAATAAATGAATCTGTAGACATTGAGTACACCACTTCTATGTGAACTGCTCTAATGTACATACACGTAAACAAACATCCATAACGTTTTTATTTTGCTTGACCTCGATTCACATAGACGGGGCCAAAATAATCTATACCTACTATTGAAAATGGATAATCTTGTGCTTCAGTACATATCACTAGCGAAAGTGTCATCAATTGCTCACTTAACTTTAGTGAATATTTGTGACACGTTACGCACTTATTAATTATTTGTCTTACGGTAACTCCGCCTTTTATAATCCAATATATTTTTCTAATCGAAGTCAAAACTTGTGTTAGTCCCATATGACCTTCCATTTCATGGTGGGCTCTAATTATCAATTGCGTTACATGATACTTTGTTGGAAGAACAATAGGGTTGTTAAAATTATTATAGAACTTTGGATTCTGTATTCTACTTCCTACACATACTAATCTATTTACCAATATTGGATTGAGAGAGGCCAGTGAGTAGAGTGAACGCTTCCAATTAATAACATGACCATCTTCTAGTTCTTTGAATATAGAGAGAAATACCTGTCTTTAAACAAAACTTATAATGTTCTGCTTTGCTAATTGTAATTCCCTGACTTTGGGAGCTCCAGTTGTTAACCGTAAATTTATGCACATGCTCTAATCAATCTAGACCAACTCAAAAATATTTGATAACTTTATCAAAATTATTATTGTTATTACTGAGCACAAACATATTTACTACACCACGTTTACACTCTAATTTGTCTTTGATACTTATGACCTCTTGGTATCTCCATAACATTGTAGGCTGCTTGAGAAACGATAGGCCAGATATCCATTTATTAAAAACTTTATTTGTTAGTAAAATACACCTTAATGCAAAATCCGTTGGATTCTCTTTAGAACAAACATGCCTCTAATCGCTTGGGCATAAATATTGATAAACAACGCCAAGTTTGTTTGCTACGAATGTGCTAAACCAGGTGGTTGTATTGTTAATATAATGTAACGCAATCATTGAATCCGTCCAATAATGTACAGAAATACTCTCTATTTTAAGCTTGCGTCTAACTAATCGTCCAAATTTAACAAATAATACACATGCTGATAATTTTAAAAGAGGAATAGTTACGGCTTTAATTAAAGTTACCCGAGACTTAGCTATAACTAAGGATGAACTGAATTGGTTATTAGCTAGCTCGAACCTAATATGCATCGTTGCTACATACCCGTTTTTTGATGTATCTGAAAATGCATGTAACGTATGTTTTACATTATTTAATTAATGGAATAAACGTAAACATCTATTTATAATCACATTATTTAACATATTAATACCCTTTTTTATTTTAGTCACTTTAGCCTTAATTCATTTGGCATTGGATTATTCTATCCAATGTTTAATTTACATAATTCCTGCATAATACTTTTGCGGGAGATACTAAACCAAGCGGGTCATATATAGAAAATAAACAGGATAAAGTTTCTCTCTTTGTTAGGGGTTGATCTAGCAATACAACCACAAATCTTAAATTATCACGTTCAGCATCCCAGTGCATACCCAAAGTCCTTTCAATGGGCAAACTTTCACAATCAAGATACTTTGTAGCTGCGTTTCTTTTATCAACTTGAATAGTACTTAACACATCTCTGCTATTATTATTTTACTTTGTTAAGCGAAACCCAGCCCTCTTCAACATCTCCCTTAAACCCTTTGCAAAACTTATGGCTTGACATTCAGAATCAAATAAGGATAAACAATCATCAACATAAAAGTTATCTTAAATGGCATTCTGGACATCTTTATTATAGTTAGATCCAAAGTCCCGTTCTATTTGCAGTAATACATAATGCGCACAGAATGGCAATGACGTAGCTCCGAATGGATGTACATTAATACAATATTCCACTGGCTTCTTCTCAACATTATTATCAAACCACCACATAAATTTTAAAACATTGTGATCCTTAGGTGGTAACCTTACCTGTAGAAACATTTCTTCAATATCTGCCGAGAGTGCAATGCGCTCAGTGCCAACTTGCATTAACACACATATGAGCAATGGTACTTTGATATAAAAACTTGTTTAAAGAAATACCCTTGTATTCTGCTGCACAATTAAATACAATTATAACCTTGCCAGGTTTGTTAACATTCATTACAGAATGATGGGGAATATACCATTCACATTGACTCAAGTCAATATGACTATCGACAATTCCAATATATCCTTTAATTATATACTGTTTAATAATCCTTTTATAATTATTTAATAAAACATTATCTCAAATAAGCCTTTTCTTTAAACTTTCAAAACGCTTATACGCCATCTAATAGTTATTAGGTAACAAACTAGGATTACTTTTCCATGGCAATGGAACTTGGTAATGTCTATTCACCAAACTAGTTGCATTCTTAACTATTGCAACCGCCTTTAGATCGTTTATAGAACTCATGCAGTCGTTACTAATATCCCCGAAATCACTATTATATAATTTATGAATGTGTTCCACAATATCTCCTTTATATGTTTGGCAACAAAATACATTCTTATCTATTCTTGGTAGACAACTACTTGGCCTTCTTATAGTCTAATCCAAAGGGGTTTCTATGGCGTAAAGTTTATTCCCCTTACCCAACCTTTGATCTAGGACCCAATGCGCCTCAGGCACATTACAACCTATTAATATATCAACTGAAGGAAGTTCACCATGATTTAATTAAAGTTTTGATAAATAAGGCCAATTTTGTAACTCTTACTCAGTAGGTATATTAGTACTTATTGAAGAAAGCTTGTCTACTGCATACGCATTATCAATAGTAATGGGAATTCCTCCTGCATCTGGTTCAATTTTTAACTGTACCTTTTTGCACAAGGTATTATACTCCCGTTCAGTGTATTTATTTTCAGTTCAATTGTGCTCCCTTTCAACCCCAACGTTTCAGCAGTATGTCCATCTATCAAGGTGAAATCAGATCTATTATCCAGAAAAGCCCATCTATTTTTTACGGAAGAAGGACTTACCAGTTTTACTGGTATTACACCTAGATATACCAATGCAATTGTGAATACTGCAGCATTAGTGTTAAATTAAACACTTGAGTGCAAGAGCCAATGATGTAAACCTTTACAACCTGTTACTTTGCACCCAGTTTTATATTTACATAAATTTGACGCATACCCTTTCCCTAAACAAAAGAAATACAAATTGTTACTACAAACAATTTCCATTTTATCAGTTTGCTTTAACTTAAAAAATTGGTGACAATTCTCAAGTCTATGATCTCCGTCTTGTAATGGGCAACGCAAGCCTACCTTACTTACAATTTTCGACCTTGGTTCAGTCGTTTTTGGTGTAGAATTTGTTTCTGATGCAATCTCACTAAATTGATTATTCATAATCTTTGCATTATCAAAAACAAACTGTAAAAAGTCCTTAAACAGTGGTTTTTTATTATCTTGATACAAACTGTCAGCTATTATAGCCTACTGTCTTTGCAATGATGTTGGGAGTGTAATTACTACCCGTTCTAAAGTATCTATAGAATCAAGGATAGACTTACATCCCATTTTGGTTAAATTGCTTTCACAATTTCTCATTTGTATTGAGAAAAGCACCAAGCTACTAGCATTTGCTGCTAGTTGAGGACCCATTACCAGCTTATCTAAAATTAACCGCGCCACTACGTGCAATCTACCATACAATTGCTTCAATGTGTTCTTTGCCATTAAAAGACTTTCACTAGAAGGAAGCATTATACATTCATGTACTGCTTCCTTAAATTCTTTTTTCAATAAATTAACTAAGCTAATTTTTGTTTATTGCTGCACAACATGCACTAATAGAGGTTTTGAATTCATTTATAAACCTCCAGTAATCTACTGGATTACCGTTAAATTTGCTTACCTCAATACAAGGAATGTCTAACCTGTTAACAATAGTCTTAAAGGAACTAATTAACTTATTATTGCTCATTTCTAGACCCTGATCACTGTCGCTAACCTTTTCAAATGGGTTAGCATTCAACTTCGATCTAAATTCACGCTTTAATAAGTTTAACTCCCTTTTTAACTTTCTTAACATCTCAAGCTTGTCACACTTGATATCAACACAATCATCCGTCCCATCAGACAAACGGTCATTAGAAGGGTAACCTACCATTGTCACTGGTTTCCTATTGGTATTCTGAAGACAAACATCCAAAACCTTGTTTACCAATCGTCGTTTGTCATCTTCCTTCAAAAATGCGCGTCTTGGCATTTTGTTGGTCTTAGACGAATTGATTGACAAAATTTGGCAAAACTGTACAGCAATTTACGTCAAACAAATTTTTTAAACCCCAATGGTTTGATGGTATATTAACTTTTGATTGTTCTAATATATATATTGACCTCAGCCAATATAACAAGTCGAGTTTCCGAAAACTTTAAATTCAGTGGTATTTGACTTTAAACTCCAACGATCGGTAAGTATTGAACTGTAAGATCTTACTGAGATCTTGGCCCTGATTTTCTTTGATTGAACTTAATACGGATAATTATCAACACCCCAGCTAATTTCAATCAAAAAAGTTCTTGTGTGATCTAAATTATCGTTCTGTAATTTATTATTACAAATAATTCAAATTACATACCAATACTGTTTACCAACAAGAAAACGGGACACAATATACTTACAGAATCACAGTCACGTCAACAACAAACGTGATACATTCAAATACAAAATAGGCGCTCCACAACAAGGTTCAAACAAAGTCAAAGTGTTTAAATGTACAACAATGTAAAAATTGTAATTGAATTAAAAATTGATAATATTTTTAAATATTTTATTCAAACAATAAGAAATTGCAAAACCATTTAATTTATACTGTACTATTTTTAATTAATTATTACATGCCTACATATACATATTAGTTATTTAAGTTAAAAATGTACAAATTAAAAAAAACGTTAGTATAATAACTCAATAATGTAATTTAAAATGTTATTATTTTTTATAATTTTGGAAAGACCCCAAAAACAATTCGCATCAACACAGAAAATAATAGAATGACTTTGTTAGAATTATGTTTAAATGAATAATTGCTATAGTTGTAATTGTTAAGATTTCTATGGTTGTGGGAATAATTGCTATGATTGTGAGGATTATTGTTATGGGATTTGCGCGTATATATACTACTATTACGCTAATTAATGTTAAAAACGTAGTTTATAAACTCAAACATCTGTAGCAATCACATAACTCAAAAAAGAACTTAGTTTAATCATGATATATACAATATTATATAATAGATAAAATACGATTACAATTTTACTAATATCTACTGTTAATGTTAAAAATATTGTATAAAAGTTAAACTTGTTTAAAATTATAAATCGGGTAAAACTATTAATGTAAAATATAATGTCAGATATGAAAAAAACAGGACACATGAAATATTTTCAGTTACCAAATAATTGATTGAATAATAAGAAACAAAATGTTTAATAATTAATGTGATTGCCTTTCCTTTTAACCAATTAATTAAGGCGGTTTGGAATGCTGCCAATGAAATTCTTGATATATTTTTGTTTTATCGCATATTAAACAACTAACTAAATAAGATCACACAAATCCTCAATTTCAGTATGTTTATTAATGTTGCGCTTTACCATACTGAAAAAGATTTTAATAATATTTATGTCTGTACTGTTAAGTGGTAATTGAATAAAAGAAATGTTTTTAATTTTAGCTCTTTTAATGTCTAAATGTAAATATAAAACAAATAAAGCAAATCTAGATAAATATGACATATCTTCGTTTGATCCATTTATTGTAAAACATAAATCTACATTCTTTTTGTTTTTTTATAAATGAATGGTTTAATTATTAATGATTTACATGCTAAACCAAATGTTTTTGCACAGTCTCTCACCGTCGAATAACTAAATTTTTGTAAATTATTTTCCATAATATTTGAAATAAGTTTCTAATTTTTTTCAGATGGTAATCCTTTCTATCGTTGGTATTTATTTTACAGAACAAAAACAAATAAAGGAATTAATCGGATTTTCAAAATCAATTATAATTTTAGGTTAAAAAATTTTTTAGATTATCAAAAAATATTAAAAAACAAGTATTTTCAAATAATTAAATTTTAATTTTAATTAACATTATGATGTTACAATTAGATTATAGTTGAATGTATAAAATTTAACTTTTAAGCACTTTATTTTTAATAAAATTAGGCATACAAATTAATAATAGACTAATTACTATAAAAATTATGAACTTTCAACTTATTATCTACGTTTATATAAGCGCTGCTTTTAAAATATGCTATTTTGGCCAACTCAGCATTTTAAAATAAATATTTCTGAGTAAATATAAAGCACCTATTAAATATTTTACATTATTTTAAATGCTTAATATTTATTTTTACAAAAAAATAATTAAAAATAGCAAATTAATTTAGATTATTAAAAAAAAATTAACAATTTATTCAGAAACTGTATATATTATTTGTACAGTTTCTGTTCTATAATATATACGTGATACAATTACTCTGTGTTCCTCCATCTTTCGACTCACTGGGAGGTTGCATAATTATTGATTAATTAATAATCCTTTTAATTTAGATTAATAAAACTGTAGTATCTTTAAGATAACAAACTACTGCATTAGAAAATATGTTTGCAGCTCTACTAATTTTTAGACAAGAACATAAATTGACTACTACTAACAACTGTTATCTAAATTTATAAATAACATATTTAATCCGAAGAAACATTGCAAAATTAATACCAAAACCCGGGATTAAAAAGTTCTTTAATTTACATTATTATTATACAATGATCAAATAAAGCAGAAGTGAATCATTAATTTTTAATCAAACCATAAATCGAATAATAGGGGTTTTAAAATTAAAAATTTTTTTCATAATAAACATTTATATGACAAGATGAATTTACAACAAATGACGTACAAAATTTTGACGTTAACTTGAATAGAGATAGTGAACACAAAACACCTAAAGATTACTCATACATGACAATCGCAAGCATACAAAACAAACGCATTTAATTAATAATTTTAAGCAGTGACAACTGCCTAATACCTCTTTCTCCTATACTTTTAGATTTAAGAACATCTACATTACGTACTAACTTATAATCGCTAGGGATAACTCTAGTTACCGCACCAATTGGCCACTCAAACCGCGGTAAACAAACATTTATAATGTTTTTCTTTTTCTTGACCCCGTTTTAAATAGACGGGGCCAAAATAATCTATATCTACTACTAAAAATAGATAATCTTGTGTTTCAGTACGTATTACTGGCAAAGATGCAATCCATTGTTTACCCAACTTTAGTAAATATTTGCGACATGTTGTATCTATATTAATAATCTATCTTACAGTAATTCCGTCTTTTATTATCTCATAAGTATTCTTAATCAAAGCCAAAACTTGTGTTAGTCTTATATAACCTTGCATTTTATGGTTAGCTCTAATTATCAATTCCGTTACATAATATTTTGTTGAAAGAATAATAGAGTTGTTAAAATTATTATCAAAATTTGGATTCTGTATTCTACTTCCTACACATATCAGTACATTTACCAATATGGGATTGACGAAGACCAGTGAATAAACTGAACGCTTTCAATTAATAATATGACCATCTTCTAACTTTTTAAATATTAAAAAAAACTTGTCCTTAAACAAAATGTATAATGTTCTGCTTTGCTAATTGTAATTTCTTAACTTTAAAAATTTCATTTGTTAACCGTAAATTTATATTTTAGATAATTATAATCTAAATTTGTGAATAACATATTTAATTCAAAGAAACATTGTAAAATTAATGCCAAAACCCGGGATTAAAAAGTTTTTTAATCTACATTATTATTATACAATGATCAAATAAAGCAAAAGTGAATCATTAATTTTTAATCAAACCATAAACCGAATAATAGGGGTTTTAAAATTCTTAATTTACAAAGGTGCATTAAAAATTTTACCAGTATCCACAGCCACGTCATCTGAAAAATTTATCGTACGTGATAAATTTAAACGGTAAAACAACCAAAATTTATTTATTTTAACTTCTCAGAGAGTTGTGGATTCAAACTTTAGCTAGCATGTTTTTAAGGAAATACTGAAAAAAATGTTTTTGATAGTAGCATATTGGAAAAGGAAACGTAACAGCTATTATTTGTAACAATCCACCGCACAGATATATGCATGAAAAGACTTTATAACCGTAGACAACAGTTGATAGAATCTACAGTTTAATACATATTTGCAAGAAGATTGGAAAAAGAAGCATTTGAATCTAAATTTAAACAAAATAGGGAATTTTTGCAGATAATTCAAATTTCTAGAAAAGTTTTTACAAAATTAACCGGCGGATTTGATGGAAGTAATCACTAGGGCAAAACAAATTGAAGAAGAAGAGGCTCTAGTAGGAGGCAATATTATATACGTCACCAAGTTCAATTTTCTTAATCGACATTGCCTAATAATAACAATTGTTATTATTGTCAAAATTTTGGCAAACGGGCAAAGAAATGCAGACATAATGGTAAGCCAACGAAGATCTATAGTAAGTCTGTGGCTAATGTAACAAAGGTGGTTAATGACAATCTATTTATTACAAAAAGTAAAATAAACAAGCATGCAGTAGACATGCTTACAGATACAGGTGCAGCATATTTGCTTGTCAATAAAAATATTCTAGGGCTAAGTGTTGATAAGAAAGTGGCTGGACACGAATTAATTACCGCTAATAACACTAATATTAAGACGAATGGATTAACATTAAATAAAGTGACTATTAACTAACGATCTTCCCAACATCCCATGGTAGTGACCAAAGACAGTTTATAAGAAGTTGTAGCGTTTGGGTTTTGCTATCAAAGAAAATAATTAAAAACTATTCTTTATAATTTTTATTATTATAACAATCAATTTTATTATTATTATTATTGTTATTATTGTTGTATATATTTTTTGTTGTTTTAATGTAACTAATATTCTGGAAGCTTCTTTTTGCTTCACTTTTGTTTTTGTGCACGTAACTTATTGAGTCAAACAATAAACGCTTCTGTTTTGTTCGTCTTCTTTCTATCTAGTTAAGGTGGACGGATCAAACCTTGGAAGTATAAGTTGCTTGTGGTTCAATTCACTGTACGTAACCAATTATTTATCCGCGTAGCCTATCGTCTAAATTGGTGGGGACGACGTGACTAAAAGGTAATTTTAAACGCTTTTTTTTATGCAACTGCATGTATTGTTAATGTACATAATAAAAAGTTGGGATAAAAAATTGTCAAAAACTGTCAAAACTGCATTAATGAACAAAATAAGAATCGAGTGGAACAAGTTAAAAATAAGTTTAACATTTTTGCATATAACAACAAACCACTTTGTCGAACTAACATCTTACAACACAGGATTAATATGATAATTTTATCAAAATTATTTTTATTACTGGCCACAAGCATATTTACTACAGCACGTTTATACTCTAGCTTGTTTTTAATGCTCACGATGTTCTGGTATTTCCATGACATTACGGGCTTTTTACAAGACAATGGTCTAGATATCCACTTGTTAAAAACCTTAATTGTAAGTAAAATACACCTTAATGCAAAATTCGCTAAATTCTTCTTAGAAGCAACATGCCTCTAATCACTTGGACATAAATATTAATAAATAATTCCAAGTTGGTTTGCTACAAATGTGTTAAACAAGGTTGTTGTATTGTTAATATAATGTAGCGCAATCGTTGAATTCTTCCAATAATGTACATATATGTACTCCATTTTAAGGTTGCTTTTAAATAATTGTCCAAACTTGACATCTAATAGGCATGCTGATAATTTTAAACGAGGAATAGTTATGGCCTTAATTGGAGCTACCTAAGTCTTAGCCATCATTAAGAATAAATTGCATTGGTTATTGGCTACCTTGAATTTAATGTATATCGCTGCGTCATACTTAATTTTTGATGCATCTAAAAATACATGCAACATAGGCTTTACATTATTTAATTAATAAAATGGACGTAAACATTTGTTTATAATCACATTATTTAACAAATTAATACCCTTTTTCTATTTTAGCCATTTTAGTCTTAATTCACTCATAATCCCAACCAATGTTCAAGTTGCATAATTTCTGCATAATACGTTTGATTAGTAAAAATGCAGAAAATGCTAAACCAACTAAATTATATATTAAAGATAAACAAAACAAGGTTCTTCTCTTTGTTAAAGATTGATCTGGTAATACAACCACAAACCTTAGATAATTACGTTCAACATTTTAATGCATACCCAAAGAACTTTCAATGGGTAAACTTTTACAATTAAGATACTTTATAGCTGCGTTTTTTATTAACGTGAATAGTATTTAATACGTGTTTGCTACTATTATTATTCTACTTTGTTAAACAAAACCCAGTTTCTTTTAAAATTTTTGTTAAGCCCCTTGCAAAACTTATGGATTGACGTTCTGAATCAAATGAGGATAACCGAGGAACATGCTTTACGTCACCCAAAAAAATAATTTTTATTGGTTTATTTTATTGATTATGTGTTAGAGAAACATAAGTGCAAGTGTCTGTAGTCAGAAAATATATAAAATAAAAATTTGGGTGTGTACTGCATTTAACAACAAAAATTTTGTGAAGCGGTTGTTTCGTTGAGCACCTGGAAATTGTTGTACAATATTTGAGGCAGCGTGCACGGTTGTCTTTTGATAAAAGTAGAAAGAAAAGTTGCAAATACTAATTGTAAATATTTCCAGATGTGTTCTATTTAAAACCACATTTTTAAGTGTATTGAAAAAAAGTATAATTTGGTTAATCCTATATGTTGGAAAGTCATCTTTTGCAAAAAGTAATATAAATTTGAAATATGTATAGTTTTACATTGGTTTTATGTAGAGCTTAAAAACTGTTTTGGCAGTTAATTGAGTACGAATGCAATCCACAAATGATTTTTTTTGATGTTTTGCATAATGTTTATATTTAATATGTTTTCGGGCCATTATATGCGTACGTAAAAAAATAACAATTATAATGGTTTCTGGATAAACATAAAATTTTTGTAAGTGTTGGGTTTTTCCAACCATTCGTAACTAATGCTTAGGATGCACTCACAGTTTATATAATTTTGGAATTCAAAAACAGAAGTTATATGTATTATTTGTAAAAACCAAATTCTAGTTATTTTTAATAGTTATTCTGATATTATATATTTAACGATTGTGCACTATGTAGAGTCAACTTTCATAAAATATTATCTTTGGTTTAGAAAGAAACATGCACTTAGTTAAAGTGTTTATAATAAGTACTAACGTTCCAAATTGTGTAAATACATAAGACTTTTAAAAAATACGCGGACATTGTAAGATTATTAAATCCAATACCCCTTAATTGGAAATAGTTACTTTTTAGTTGTTTGCTCACATAATTTATAATAACAGAAAATAAACCAATTAAGATCAACGTTTGTTCAGTCGCGTTGAAACATGTACAATTAATGACAACAGTAATTGTAGAATTTCTTATTGTTTTTTATGCTTTAACCGATTACGTTGCAATTGTGTTACTAATGTTTTTCAATTGAAAAGAAAATGTATTATAAATAAAACAAAGAACACACTTACTGCAATTCACAAAGTACATCGGTGTTCATTCATTGGTAAATCAAAAGGTTTGTGTAATGCTATTGACTTTGTAACGTAAAGTAGTGTAATTCATGAAAAACCAGACCTTACTAAAGATAAATTGTTTGTGTATGTTTTAATTTTGTTCTAAATAAAATTTCATTTACCGATGTTTATACCAATATATTGGTAAGATATAAAATGCAGCTTCAGGGATTTAGTACAATGTAACAAAAACAAACAAAATTTATGAAATACAATCTATCGACCCAATTTATTATAAGCACTAGTAAAATTATAGCCTTAATAATACTATTTTTACTAATAATTATCACAACAAAAAACTTCTCAAAAATTGCTAACATGTGTCAAAGTAAATGTGTACTCTTCCATTACACTTTTGTATAATAGCTATTCAGACAAAGATGTTAAATCATAATTACCTAAATATTTAATAACATTTTTCAAATTCATATAACATAGAACTTACATACTGCCGTAGAATGAATACATTTATATAACAGTAAGCTTGAGTATAACCGAATATAAATGTTAAGTTAAATATCGAAGTGAACTAAACACATACTAATATAATATACGTTAATAGCATTAAAGTTTTTACATTACTTATACATTTATTAATTGTAGTTGTACGTCGGATTAAGTCACTGTGTTATCAAATATTGTTTAACTTAACAGATATTAACTAAATGCTAACAGTACTATTGATGTAATCAAATTGCATTTTAATCTTGTGCACTAATTACAATTGTAAAATAAAACGACGTAACTTGTAAAATATAATCTTTTGTCTTAGTTAATAATGAACATAGATAAACCATAAATCCCAATAACGTTACTACTCTTTATGTACATAAAATTCTAGTGTTCACAATTTGAAAAAGTTTGATAGAGAAAACATTTATTTAAAAAAAATATTGGCTGCATAAATAAATATGCAATTTTAAATCTTTCTGTGTTTATCATTCTAAAAAATATTTAATTACATGTTCTGTAATTGTAGGTAGAATAGATAAACGGACAGCTGTCAAAATTAATGTAAAATAATCAATTCGTATTTATGTCAGCATTCGTTTATGTTGCAAACATCTGAGTTGTACAAAAGCATTTTTTTATATATTATCTTAGCAGCAAAAGTAAAATATTTTATATATTTTATACAATTTTAATTTAGGTCAAAAACAAAAACATCGACATTTTAAAAATATTAAAAAACAAGCAAATACGTTACTTCAAAATAAATTATATTATAAAATATGCATACATATATATGAACATTTTATGTATTATTTACGGTTTGCCAAAATGTTTTCAAAGCTTTTATTTTGAGTAACAAATTTGCTTGTTTTTAAATTTTTAAAACGTTAATATTTTTGGTTTTTGACCTAAATTCGAATTTGATAATAATATTGGTATAAAAAATATTTTTTATAAACTATTTTACTTATACTGCTAAGACAAACTTAATAAATGTTTTTGTACAATTTAGATATGCTTAATAAATAGTGACATAAAAGCATATTGATTATTTTATATTAATGTTAACAGCTGTCTGTTTATTTACTGAAAACATTTATGTACGGGTTTATACCATTATATTCTTAAGACTAAATTGCTGGTTTAGTTATATGGCACTTATTACATTGTAACAAATACAAGCATAATTTATGAAATATGATCCTTTGCCCCAGTTTATTATAAGCATTAATAAACTAGAAACCTAAATAATTTTGTCTCACAAATAATATGTTATAATAGAAAAACATTTTAAATATTGATGGCATCTTCTTTAATAATAATTTTTAATTTAACATTTAAACACAATCGTTTTTTCTTTGTACTTTTACCCTGAAAATAATTCATTTTTTTTATTAATTACCGTTTTCAGTTGCTGCTCTAATTTGTAAATTTGGCACTTTAACATTTATTGACACAATGTAACATAAAATTTCCTGTAGCTATGCCCACGTAATATAAATGTCTATAAATAGCTTATATTTTTGATAAAACCTAGGTTCTAAAGTATATGCATGCTTTCTCGTTGCACTTTATGTAATAGCTATTCAGACAACTGTGGCGTAATTTGTTTAAATTAATAAAATTTCCTAAAACCAAGTAAATTAAAAACATTTGAAGGATAATTGTTAATTTATTTACCATTACTGCCAGTTTATAGAAAAAACAATTAACACTATATTATATTCTTAAAAAACTCCGCCTAGAATGGATCAGAAATGATTCAATTTAGCCAGTCCCAAGCCTGGATAAAGGAGGAGGGTTCAAGCGCAAAGTTAGCAACCTGGCCTCTGTAAAAAATTCATACTTCTACGGAAACAATAAGAGGACGCCATTCCGGCAAACAACGGTAAAAAAGTGATCGCGCGTATCTCGATGACAAAGTTACACAAATGACAGGGTTGAGTGAAAGCCGAAAGGAATCTCAATCTTCGATTTGCGGAATCTTTAATGCCAAAACTATAACCAGTGTTGGAACATAGAATGTGCGCACACATTTTCGTACTGGACAGTTAGAACAAGTCCTTCGAGAAATGAAAAAGTACAACTTGATATTTTGGGTATTAGCAAAATGCGGTGGAAAGGCCAAGGTCATTTTAAGAGTGGAGATACATCAATTTTATATTCTGGACATGAAGAATATCATATTAACGGAGTTAGTATTATGTTGAGTAAAAATGCTGCTAAAGCTATAATTGGATAGAAACCTGTGAGCGACCGTATTATTTCAGCTAGATTCAACACCAGATTTGCAAAAGTAACAATTGTGCAAGTCTATGCCCCTACTGAGGCAACTGAGGAGAACCAAAAAATATTTTTTATGATTAATTACAAAGTTTGTTAGATGATGTGCCAAAAGAGACATCAAAATTTTAATCGGTGATTTCAATGCGAAATTGAACAAAGATAGATCTGGGTACTCCTCAAATGTTGGACCACATGGCTATGCTGATAGCATAAATGATAATGGTTATAGGTTGTTGACACTAAACAGTCATTGTACAATGAGTGTTGGCAACACCTTTTTCGCTCACAAAAATATACACAAGACAACGTGGGTTTCTCCAGATGGAAAAACAACAAACGAGATTGATTACATTTGTATTAGCATAAAATGGCAATCTTCATTGCAAGATGTACGTGCATATCGCGGTGCAGATGTTGGTTCTGATCATAATCTTCTTGTTAAAAAATTCCGTTTAAAATTAAAAACAATAGAAACCACAAAAAAATTACATCCATTTTTGTGTGAGAAGCTTAAACAGTCAAATATCTCAAATCAATTTTACAATTCCTTAAAAAATACATTTCAAAATCTGAAAAGGGTAGAAAAGTCTGATGATCAATGGAAATTGTTTCATAAAACAATTACAAACTGTGCAGCAAATTTGCTAGGTAAAAAATATCACTCTACAAAGAAACAATGGATTTCATCAGTCTCATGGAATTTAATTGATCTCAGAAAGAAAACAAAATTAGAGAGAGATCAATTTAACAATCTTGTTATTTGGAAAATATTTAATGATAAATATATAACTTTAGATAAACAGGCTAAAAAAAGCTGCCGCAAAGATAAGAATGATTGGTTAGAAAACAGATGCAAAGAAGCAGATAAGGCAGCAGCAAAAAATGATTCCAAAACTCTGTATAAAATTGTAAAACAAGTGTTGGGAATTAGAAAGAACACCGATATTCCAATCAAAAGAAAAAGATGGTCGTTTACTTCTAACAAATAATGAGCAATCATCTAGATGAGTAGAACATTTAAAAGAAATACTTAATCAGCCTATGCCAAATATTCTCATAGATTTTGATAATGATAATGATATGAATGTGACTCAAAATCCGGAAATATGTATTGATGACATTTCTGTAACTGAAGTGATTTATGCAATTCAAAGGTTGAAAAACAATAAAACAGGAGGACTTGACGAGATAACTGCAGAGATGTTTAAACATGGAGGTGATGTTGTAGCAAGTGAGCTTGCTCATTTATTTAATGTTATATGGCATAATGAATAAGTTCCAAATGATTGGCGGCAAGGAGTAATTGTTACTCTTCCCAAAAAAGGAGATCTGAATGATTGCAATATTTGGCGCGGAATAACCTTATTGTCTGTTCCTGGTAAAGTGTTTTACAAAGTAATTTTAAATCGTTTAAGTAATGCGGTAGATAAACATCTTTGAGAACAACAAGCAGGTTTTCGAAAAGGAAGAAGCTGTATTGAACAAATACTCACCCTTCGTAACATTATTGAGCAAAAGTCAAGAAGTTCAGCAATCACTAACAATCAATTTTATTAATTTTTTAAAAGGTTTTGACAGTGTTCATCAAGAATCTTTGTGGAAAGTCGTTAAGTGTTACGGAATACCGTTAAAATATGTAAATATTATGCGTTTGTTATACCAAAATTCAAGTTGCTGTGTTCGAACAAAAAGTGGTTATACTGCTATGTTTGAAATTGTCACGGGAGTACGTCAAGGATGTATTTTGTCACCGTTTTTGTTTCTTCTGGTAATTGATTTTATTATAATATGTAAAAGATATGAACACCACGTACGTCTGGATTATACTAAAAAGTATAAAAACAGTCTAATATTTTTTGATGGCTAGGTTGACAATGAGAAAACCATAAAAAAACTAAACAAACTGCAAATAATAAGCTCAAGGCTACAAAAATCATCACGAAATTAATGCTTGTCTGCACTTTCTAAAGTAAACCTTAAAAAAAAACAATTACATTATCTTTAAAAAAAAGAGGCGTTAAGATTGCACTGAATAACGGTTGATAAGTGACTCATTGAACAAATTATAATAAAGTCCAATTGTGTAACAAACAGCCAGTAGAGTAGATAATAATTTCCCTTCTATATATATGTTATGTGTAATTTGTAGTATTTAATTTTGGTTTAAACCTTGTGTTGTGTTTTTGTTTTAAATTTTGGGACTAGTGGGTTAGTAAGTTAAAATATTTAGATAATAAGTAGCTCACTTGAACGCTAATCCATCCAGCACCCAGGTATGGAAAATTTAATTCTGATAATTATTAGCACTTCAGTTAATTTTAATAAAAAACTCTTATGAGATTTGAATTATTGTTTTGCAATTTGTTATTACAAAGTAATTTGAAATTACATACCAATACTGTTTACCAACAGGAAAAACAGGACACAATATACTCACAAAACCACGGTCACGTTAGCAACAAACGTGATAAATTCAACAGAAAAATATAATGTCGCCATGACAATAATTGTGTTGGTTTAAACACGTTCTTTGTAAATATTTGAATGTAATTCCAGATGTTGTAACTTTGAATTACTAAAATGTCGATCAAAAAATAGAAAAAGTGATTAAAAACGTATTGAATAGATGTTTAAATTAGTTTTTACACTATTTTGTATGGAACGTTATCATGTAGATAACAATGTTTAAGGTATCTCTTAATTATTTTGTTGGTAATTTCTAGATGTGTGATATTTACTAACTTAGTTATCATAGTGATACATTTTGATTGTAAACTTTGGCATTTTTAGAACAAGTTTAAAACATAAATAATTTTGCAACAATTTGAACGCGTCTTTACATTTTTGACCTCATTCAGTTTTTTATCAAGTTGTACAAAGGACTAGCAATGCGTGAAAACTGTTGAAAGACATTTGATAGTATAATGCTAATCCCAAGAATATCCATACTTTTCCTACATTTTTAAGAATGGGTCAGTCTTTTATTTTCTGTATTTTATTAGAATTACTAGTTATCTTATCGACTGAAACCATTTAACTCAAGTAATACACGTTGAGTTAAAAAAACTTTTTAAAAATTTAATTACATACCAAATGCTTTAATTCAACAAACATCGTTTTTAATGTACGTAAAAAATCTGCTATGTTTTTGCTATAAATTATTATAATATCTAAATACACCAAATACTGTTGAGACATTAAATCGTTTAAAATTGTTTGCATCAGCCATTGAAACGTTCCTGATACGTTTACTAAACCGAATGGTATTGTATAAAATTCAGATAGTCCAAAAAATAACGTGAACAAAGTTTTGTGACAACCGCTTTATAAACCTTAACTTATCAGTAACTAAAAGTCAAAACTAAGGTATTTAAGTCTTTAAAACCTGCTATTACATCTAATATGTTATTGATTTAAAAAGTAAATAAAAGTCTTTAACTTTAACTTTATGTAATAACCAATAATTAATACACAGGCGTAAATTCCCTTCTTTTGTTTTTTACTATCTGTACTACTGGTAAGGCGCGCGTCACGCTACACGTCCATTGGAGCGTTATTCATCCTTTTCCTTTTCTTCTTTTTTGATGATTATTGCAGTGTTTTTTGCATTGTAATACGTAACTTGTTTTATTATTATTTTTGCATATTTATAATTTTTGCTCGTTTTCTAAAATTGTTAACTTCCACTATCTACCTTGATTTTATCTTGATTTCAAATATTTTTTCTGTTACTAATCCCCCCTTTACCTCACCATCCATTTTATTTTTCCCCCCCTGAAAATTTGAGACAATTTGAGAACCGAGTACTAAAAGGCGTTTTGGCCTACTCAACTCGTGAAAAATCCTGAATCCTGAAAACCCACAATAATTTTGATGGTCTGATAGCATTTTTTTTGACATCCTTTGCACGATTTTTTTAACCGAAATCTGTTAATAGACTGGTATTTATTGAATGGGTTATGTTTTTAAGAGCGCATTACCAGTTTCATTTTTATGCTGTAGGATCTTAATTTGCTCAAGTGGTTTGTCAAAATTTTTAAAAACTTGTTTTACTTAATTTTTATCTTGTTTACTGATACTGTATATTTGTAATTTTTGACAAGTTTTTATACCAATTGTTTATTATGTACATCAACAGTACAAGCAGTTGAATAAAAATATCAGCGTTTAAAATTATTTTTTATAAAATGTCCTAAGCCATCATTATCGGATGTTGGAAACAGCGGTTGTTAACAATCATTTTGCCTAATGTTAATCTGTCCGTTTTTAATACAGGTGTTATTAACAGTCACTAATTCTTATTCAAACGCTTTTTTGTAAATAATAATACCTGAGATGTTCTTATTGACAAACAAATAAGCTGCATTTATATTTAAGAATATGTTTACAGCATAATTATCTAGTGCATTTTTCTTAATAAATAGACTGTTATTGACTGTGTTTATTATATTAGCTACGAAATTATTATAAATTGTTTTTATTTTATTATTATGCTCTCATTTTTTTGACCGTTTGCCAGATTGTTGACGGTAATAACATTTGTCATTATTAGATGACGTAAAGTAAAAAAATCTAATTTAGTGCCTTACATAGTTTTTATTGCTCCTTCTTAGTAGAACTTCCGTTTCTATTTGTTTGTCGGTCAATTCTGTAGACAACGTTTTTGCACTGCTGAATAACAAGTTTTTTTAAACTTTAAATCAACTGTTAATATTTTTTATTTTTTTATTCAGATTTACAGGCCTTTTTTGCTAATTTTAATACGTCAAATATACACTAGACCGTAACTTACATTAATTGTTGTTTACTGTTGTAAACATTTTTAGGCACGTATCCACACTACGAATTAAAACAAATAAAAGTTGTAATATTTTTAGCGTTGTTGTGATATTGGTTTTTATTTTCAATATTTAGCCGTCAAAAACCGCTTTTTCAACCTTTTTTTAAACATGCAGACTAAGGTTTAAACCTGAGTTGTTTGAGAATTTGAATCAAATTAATTTTAATTTTTTGTTTTTGTTGTACAAATTTGTTACCTATGACAAACTTTTTTGGTGGTATGGTTGTAAATGCTGATACAATTTTTAACGCATTTTTGTAAACTATAAATCTGAAAATGTTTATGATTTGGTTTATAATTTAATTGAGAATCAATGAATTATCTTTGTTTTGTTTTATTATTGTACAACAATAATGTAGATTGTATAAAATTTTTATTAGGTTTCAGGTATTGGCACCAATGATGTAATAGGTCTTTTAATTAAATACACTATTTTGTAAGTTAGAAGAACAGTTATCGATAACTTGTTTATGCTTTTGTCTGCATATCAGTACATCGTGGGAATTTTTTCTAATGCCCATTTGATTGTTATCTCAAAAAATATAAATCAATTTTTAAAGTTTTGTGTACTGTAAGTTTTGATTAAAAATATAATTATTTTGTAAATATATTGTTGACGTGTCCTGCTTTTATATTTGAAAAACCAAAATCTGTTTAATTTTTTGACAAAATGAATTTATATTATAAAATATTAAAAGTCAATTTAACGGTTTTATACGGTGTATATTTGACTAAAAATTATAAATATTTTGTTAAACATCTTGTTTACGTGTTTTACTAACATATTTATTACTGCAAAAATTATTTTTTGAAACAAATTTACATTAACCATATTTTGTGGTAAAGATTGTATTAAAGAGTAGTATATATTATTCTGAAAAATACAGATATTTTGTACAATAATCTGTTTACGTGTCCTGTTACTATATATATTGTAGCAACAATAGTAATTTATACTAACAATACTTTGTTCTAAATGTTTTAGAAACTAGTGTGGTGTACATTTTGCTTAAATTAGATAAATTTTGTAGATATATTATCAACGTCTCTTGTTACTACATTAAAAAGGTATTTTTTAGTTAATCTTATATGATGAAAAGTCAACTTTTAATAAACGTAATGTGTATTTAAAATATGTACAGTTTTACATTGGTTTTATATAAAGCTTAAAAGCATTTTTTTAGCAGTTAATTAAGTATAAGAGTAATCCAAAATTGATTTTTTAATGCTTTGCGTAAAATCTATATTTAATATAATTTAAAAAAAAATTTGTTTTTAGGCTATTATATGCGTACGTAAAAGAATAACAATTATAATAGTTTCTACATAAACATAAAATTATTGTACGAGTTGGGTTTTTCCAACCATTTCTAACTAATGCTTAGGATGCGTTTATAGTTTATGTAATTTTGGAATTCAAAAACACAAGTTATATCTATTATCTGTAAAAACCAAATTGTGGTTATTTTTAATGGTTATTCTGATATTATATATTTAAGCATTGTGCACAATATAGAGTCAATTTTGATAAAACCTAATTTTTGGTTCAGAAAAATAATGCACTTAGGTAAAATGATCAAAATAAGTCCTAACGTATTAATCTGTATAAATACATAAAACTTTTAAGAAATAAGCAAACGCTGTAAAATAATTCAATTTAACATTCTCTAAGTAGAAATACTTACTCTTTAGTTGTTTGTCCACATAGATTATAATAACAAAAAATAAGCAAACTAAGATCAGCGTTTGTTCAGTCACATTGAAATATGTATAATCAATAACAACAGTAAAACCAAAATTTCTTATTCTTATTTATGCTTTTATAATAAAATTAATATAAGAATATTTTTTATAAACTATTTTACTTATGCTGCTAAAACAATATTTAATGAATGTTTTTGTACAATTTAGATATGCTTAAAAAATAGTGACATAAAAACATATTGATTATTTTATATTAGTGTTAACAGCTGTCTGTTTATTTACTAAAAACATTTATGTACGGGTTTATACCTTATATTGATAAGACTAAAATGCTGGTTTACACTTATTCTTTAGTTGATGGCTCACATAATTTATAATAACAGAAAATAAACCAATTAAGATCAGCGTTTGTTCAGTCGCGTTGAAACATGTACAATTAATGACAACAGTAATTGTAGAATTTCTTATTGTTTTTTATGCTTTAACCGATTACGTTGCAATTGTGTTACTAATGTTTTAAATCCATCAAAATGCAAGTTTATTAAATTTACAACGAGGCGTCTAAGAGAAACAATGGAATTAAACAAATCATTCAAGTTAAATCAAACAAATATATGCACCTGTAACAAAATTAAATATCTTGGTGTAAACATAAATAGCATACTTACCTGGTGTGATCATGTAGAGCATATATTTTTAAAAACCAAATCCTTATGCTACTATATAAGAAGATTAAGAAAACTAAATGTTAACAATTATATTACTAAATTGTTCATTACATCATGCTTTTATCCTTTGATATTATATTGCTCACCCATAATTTTTCCTGGTTTATTAAAACAGGATTACATTATTTTAAAAAGATGCATATCATTGGTATCAAAATCTTCAGGAATCAAATATTCTATCTTATTGAATAATATTGTTGATAAACATTTTAAATCCTGTATACAATTAGCATCAAGGATTGAAAATAATAACAATCACCCGCTACATGCAGTTTTTAACAATTCTAAAGCTTCTGGGAAAACAAGAAAAACTTACCTGCACATGAAAGCCAAAACTAATTAATACAAAAATTCATGTCTGCCCTACTTATCCAGAGTGTTAACCAATCCAGAATCAAACAAAATTGAACTACTAAGAAACCTATCAAAGTAGGAATTGTTCCACCTACGCATTTATTTGAACTAATTTGGACATCTCACAGTACAAGTTGTGCCTTATAATGACTCATTCTATGTACAGCAATTTTGAATATTTTTTTTTAAAAATCACATGCATACTATATAGACTATATTTATATTCATTAACATATGACATTCTATTTCATTTTGATCCCATTATTTATACTACTACTTTTTTTTATATTGATGGTAAAAATGTATTTTATGCTGAATGTATCTCTAGTGAGATATTAAAGCTTAATAATAATAATAATAATAATAATAATAATAATAATAATAATAATTAATGACAACAGTAATTGTAGAATTTTTTATTATTTTTTATGTTTTAACCGATTACGTTGCAATTGTGTTACTAATGTTTTTCAATTGAAAAGAAAATGTATTATGAATTAAACAAAGAACACACTAACTGCAATTCACAGAGTACATCGGTGTTCATTCATTGGTAAATCAAAAGGTTTGTGTAATGCTATTGACTTTGTAACGTAAAGTAGTGTAATTTATGAAAAACCAGACCTTACTAAAGATAAATTGTTTGTGTATGTTTTAATTTTGTTCTAAATAAAATTTCATTTACCGATGTTTATACCGATATATTGTAAATGTAAAATGTAACTTTAGTTACTTATGTAACGAAATGTAACGAAAATAATATGCAAAAATGTATTATTTGTTTTATCCCATTTAATAAAATGTTAATTTTTAGAAAGTATTGTGTTTTTGAATTATGTACATTTTTACATTAGTTTTATTTATAGTTAGGAAGTTTTTTCGTAGATTATTTTGTACAAAATTATTTATTAGTAATTTTCTATTTTTAATATTTTGCGTAATATTTGTATTTTTTATATTTATTTAACAACTTTTTTTTGTTTATTTAATGCGTACGTAAAAAATTACGGTCATGGTGGCTTCTGGGTAAACATAAAATTATTGTACATATTGCAAATATTTGTAACTAATTCTTGAGATGCGTTTATGTGTTACTTATTTTTGAAATTCCAAATTTTAGCTATCAAGTTTTTTATTAACAAAATGTTTATGTTTTTTTGTAATGTGATTATTAGTCGTTTTTTAACATTTCTAAATTCTGTTTTAAATAAAATTTTATTCACCGATGTTTATACCAATATATTGGTAAAACTAAAATGCTGCTTAGTGACTTATTATAATATAACAAAAACAAACATAATTTGTAAATTACTATTGCTTGTTCCAATTTATTATAAGCATTAGTAAAATAGAAGCTTTGATAATATTATCCTTACTAATAATATTTTACATTTAGAAATGAAATATTTAAAATTAATAACATCTACTGTAATAATAATTTTTAATAATTTTTCTCTTTTTAGCTTGATCCTAGAAATAAAGTAATTTTTTATTAATTACCGTTTTTCAGTTGCTACTGTAATTTGTAAATTTTGCACCTTAATGTTTATTGACACTGTGTTGCATGTATGACTAAATAAAATATAAAAGTTTTTGATTTATGTTCAGCGTATAACTATCAACGTAATACTGATGTTATATTTTTGATAGTACCTACATGAAATAGCTGCTAAAGTAAATGCCTACTTTTCCATTACATTTTTGTGTAATAACTATTCAAAAAATGATGGCGTCATTTATTTAAATAAACAAAAATTCATTTTGTTTAACTATTTTTATTAGTCATATAAAAACAGTTTTTATTAAATAAACTTAAAATTACAATTTACAATTTTTCAATAAAGCATGATTACCTAAATAGTTAATGAAAATTACAAATTATCTAAATTGAATCATTGCGAGCAATTTTCGACTTACAATAAGTTTGATTTTACTTGCTCTCTCTTTAACCAAATTGCATATTACATATTTTTAATTATTTTTGGTTTTTTTATTGTTGTTATTTAGAAAACAATTATTGTTTTTATTATTAAAATTTTTTTTTCGCTGTTTATACATAAATGGAGTCATTCTCAACTTATTGTAAACGGCGTGGGTGTAACAAAACCGTAAAAATTGGGATGATATGCTTTTTATGTGAATTATGGTTCCATAAATATTGTACAGGTCTTTTTGTAACCAGTTAAGTTTTTTATGCTCATTCAGAGAAAAAATTTATTTGTAGGGACTGCCTGCATAAAAACTGCAAACTTAATAAAAAAACAATAAAGTTAATAACATTTATAAATTTCTAAAAAATAACTTAAATTCTAATAACACTAAAGAGTGTAAGCAATTTAATGTTCTTGTACAAAAAATTGAAGCATCTACAATCGATAAAATGAATATTTATGAGAAAATAATAGATTTAAAAACTCATTTTAAAGCTATTTCCCGCCAATGTAGTAGCTAATTGTGCGTTAAAACTTTCTCAAGAAGAGATCATTAATGTTTCTAAAAATATTATTGTTAATTATTAAAGATCTTGTAATATAATCATCAAGAGTGTGCCTGATACAGTGATAAACTGTAGCCAAATTATATCTAATATGTGTGAAGACATCTTTAAGCCTATACTCTTATTTAGTACCCATATTGCCCCTCTTTGTTTGTTAAATTCCCCTCGCTCTAACATCTACTAAACTTTTTTAAAAACTGGCCTGGTATTAAAAATTTGCTACCTTTTTACCTTAGACTTTTTAAAGACCTGCCGCCTAAAAAACGGCCTAAGCGGTCTATTTCCCTAAATGATATTTCCAGTAATATGTTAAATTCATCCAAAGTTTCTATAGTTAAATTAACACCCTTAAAGCCAAATACAATTGGGATCCAACTTACATTCCATTAAGACATCGATTAAGACAAAGCTCTCCATTATTAAGAACCCCGTCGCCCTCAGAGCGATGTACACAAATGCACTAAACCTTAGAAACAAGTTGTTTAAGATTAAAAGTATGGTCACTTTTGATAAACCTTATATTATTGGGGTCATAGAAACCTGGCTTTCTGATGATATATTACATAGTGAAATCAATATCCATGGGTATAATATTGTTAAAAAGAATTCAAATAGAGGTAAGTGTAGAGAATGTATTTTTTACATCAAAGATTCCATTTAGTTCTCTATCTTTAATCCAGATTTTGGTGATTTGCTAGGTGGGTATGATTTTCTCCATCTAGAAATTCCACTGGCTTAGGAGAAATTAGTTTTCTTTTTTATTCTGTATAGACCCCCCTTTCTCTTAAAGACCTCAGATAAAGTTTTAATAAAAAAATTTCTTTTTCTTGCTTTCCTACTCTATAAGTATATTGTTATAATTTGAGACTTCAATGCTCTCTCAATTAACTGGAACTTCCTTGAGTATAATTTACTCAAGCTCAATATCGAACATGCTTTTCAGCAACATGTCCGTTTTTTTACCAGATATATATTTGAAAACCATCCATCTTGTCTTGACCTTATTTTTACTAATGTTTTATCCTTGGTAGACTTTATCAAGTTCCTTTCTCTTTTGGGAAGCAATGATCATTCCGTCCTGTTTTTCTCAGTTTATTTCTTCTTGCCAATCTCTAAATTGTAGATGCAGAACACGTTACCCTTTCCAAATTTTAGAAAAAACAAACTTTAGTGATTTACGGGAGTAATTCCAAAATGCTAATTGAAATTTACAAGGTTTTCCCATATAATAGAAATTTTAATCGCAGTATTAGATTATTTGTTCCTTTCAAAACTCCCACCTCGTATAAAAAGATATTTTCTAGCCGCATTAAGCACTTAATCCAAAAAAAAATAATTTAGTTTTTATTAAATGGAAAGCTACAAAATTACTTTGTTTCTATTACGACTACATTGATTTTCAAAATTATGTCGTAGTTACCATAAAAAGTTTTAAAAATAAAAAACTTAGCACTTTACTACTTAGAGCTAAACATAATGAAAAAGTACTATTTAATTTTATTAAAAAAAGCGTTTTTTGAAATCTGTTTTTTTATTAAAGTTTGTAATGGTTGTCTTTATCAGTTGAACTTTTATGTAATGCATTTAAGGATTACTTTAAGTTTCTTTTTTGTACTGGAGACATAGTTGGCAGCTGTTTTTCTAATTCTTCTACTAGTTTGGATAACTTTAAAATCACTAAGGATGTACTGCGTAAACACTTTCAACACTTAAAATCCAGCTTTTGCGGGTGTGATGATATATACCCTAGAGTCCTCAGGGAATGTGCCAATATATTGGCACCAGTTTTTTATTACTTATTTAATATGTCCCTTTTTAGTGGTCAAGTACCAAAGATAAAAAACAAAACTACATTATGGCAATTTGCAAAACAAGCAGCAAATTTTATCTTAATAGTTACAAGCCAATTAGCATATTACCTGCAGCCAGCCAAGTACTAAAAAAATTTATTAAAGTGTATCTAGTAGGCTATCTTTTGAATAAATAATTAATTAATTTTATTCCGTTCAGTACCCATCTAACTAATTTATTGAAATTTACAAACGGAATAACCAGTGATTTAGAGCATCACTTTTTTGTTGAGGCTATTTACTTCGACTTTTCTAAAACTTTTAATAAAATTCCACAGTTTTTCTTAACAACTAAATTAAAAACTTTTGACATAGGTATTCCTCTGTTAAACTGGATTATTAATTTCCTAAAGAATTAAAATTTCAGAGTTAGGTTTGGCAGTACCTTGTCTACCCAGTCCAAAATTACGTCAGGGGTGCCACAACAATTAATTTTAGGTCTCCTACTTTTCATCATGTTTGTTAATAATCTATCTACAAAAATTTAATCAAATATTTTGCTTTATGCAGATAATGTTAAAATCTGGGGCACAAACCCTAAACCTTTGCAGCAAAATATTAACAATATTTACTTTTAGTCGGTTACAAAT
Organism: Cardicola forsteri; assembly: GCA_025895645.1. Lineage (NCBI taxonomy): Eukaryota > Metazoa > Platyhelminthes > Trematoda > Strigeidida > Aporocotylidae > Cardicola > Cardicola forsteri. The sequence goes on along the minus strand of JAKXYG010000481.1, from coordinate 41,018 downwards.
AAGCTGTTTTTAAATTTAAAAAACTGTAGGCATATAATATTCGGAAGACCCTAGAAAAAAAATCTTTAAGATTTGCGATAAAGTTATTACTACGGTAAAAAAGAGTAAAGATTTAGGAATTATTTTTACACCATTGCTAGTATTTACACTACATCACAAGAAAGCAACTTTAAAATGTTTTAGCCTAATTAAGTTTTTACACGTAATTTAAGTAAAATTTTAATGGACTGCTTTCGTCTACCTTTTATATTATATATAAGACTACATTTTGATAACAATCCTATTTCGGAAGGCGGATATATATCAATTAAAAAAAGTCTAAAGAACGCTTTCTAGACTCCCATATGAGCTTAGTTTCAAGTCGTACCCAGAGCGTTTACGAATACTAAAACTATTTCCTTTAGGAGATAGGCGACTTTAAGGCAACTTAATCTTAATCTGTTAGTTGTTTGCTAGAAATCGTATCACTCAATTTTTTAATGTAAGTAATGAAAACCTTAGGGGACATTGTTTTAAGATTCACAAACCCAGAGCTCTTACTTGCTTTAAACAAAATTATTTTTTACATAGATGCACTACAGAATAGAATAAGTTTTTCAGTCATATAGTCAATTCTAAGTCGTTAGGGTCATTTAAGATTAATTATGATCAGCACTTGCTTGTCTCTTTTATTTAATTTTTTTTATTTATCTACTTGTTTTGTCCAATTTATTTATTTATTTTTCTCCTATATTGTTACTATTTTTTATCTTTTACATTATTTATTCCTGTTTGTACCAGTTTTTTCTTCTTTTTTAATTCTCCCCAATTTAAAACTTTTAAATACATTGAGAACCGAGGGTCGAAAAGATAAATTTCTACTTACCTTTTGTACCCTCTTAAATTCTAAAATGCATTAAAAACTATTTGTACATAAATAAAATATTAATGCCTATGCTGTGTTTAAACAATATCTATTTTAAGTACTTTCAATAAATATTACTTTTCGTACAATATTTTTATCAATTTAATATTAATAATCCCATAACACATGTTTAATTTAACAAACGTTGTTAAAACTAAATGCATCAAAAATTATATTGACATTAATTTAATATAAAAAGCTATTATATTTTAAGAGAATATTTTAATATTTACTGTCTATAATTATTGTATTTTAACCAAATACTCTTATTAGTTATGTTAACCAGAATTTTTCTAAGTAAACTTTATGTGATTTTTTTTTATTTACACAACCTGGAAGTTACATACTATTCCCGAATGACTACAATTGTATATCATGAAATTGAAATTAAAAAAAATGGTTTAAGAACAATTAATACAAATAATCAGTGATGCAGATTTATATGCTTTAGATATAATATTAATCATTAATCATAATCCACATTTAAAGTTTTTTTTCCACATTGTGAAATCTGAATGTAGAGCAAAATGTAATTTTTATGTTGTGTAAAATAAAAAAAATTACAAAGAATTTAGATAACTATACCTTTATATCAAGTTAAATATTGAGCACAACTAAATGATATAAATGTTGGGTTAAATAGCAAAGTAAATTAAACATATTGTTTGATGCAATACATGTAAAATATATTCCATTCTTACTCACTTAAATTATCATCGAGTTTACACATTTACAAAACTTCCTATCCTAGTTAGTCTATCCAACTTCAATCTTATTGGTTTAATTATTACCAAAATATGTTTGGGTAGTAAAGAGGACGTATTCATAATTTAAGTGTGTCTTAAATAACTCATTTAAAATATAGTCATTCTAATTTTAAAAAATTACATGTTTACTGTTTTGACTATATTTATATTTATTATCATATGATACTCCATTTTATTTTGTTTCCATTATTTGTACTACTACTTTTTTTATAAAATTTTATTATTTGTTTATTTATTATTATTAATAGTGCAAGTGTACTTTACGCTAAATGTATCTTTAGTGAAATATAAAAGCTTAATGTAATAATAACGATAATAATAATATTAAGAAAAGCCAGTAATGTTCAAATTCTATTTGTTAAAATAATTAGCGAATAACACTAAATAAAATAAACTATAAATAACGATAAAAACACTCTTAAATTAATTATTTATTTATTTGCAAATTATGAATATGAAATACGTTTTAATATTAATTTGTCTTATTCTTTTCAAATTTGTTACAATTAATGTGGATGGTGAGTTACAGATAAATAATTTTATATAAATAAGACAATATTATGTTTGTAAAATATTAGGAGTGCAATTTATTTGCACAAATTATTTACGTAACATTTATAAATTTAATTTAATTTAATTCACATTGTTTAGTTTTACAATTAATTTTATACATTACAATTCTTATACAGTCATCATAAAAAAATACCACAAGGTAGCAATTATTAAAATAAAACATCTTCAACTATTACATAACACAAAAATGTCACTCTAATTATAAAAAATACAATATATTATATAATAATTAAAATACAAAAATCTTTTTATAGATATATGTTGTAACTAATAAATGCATTACATAAAATATTAACTGCCTCATAAAATAAGATAAAGTAAAATTATTAACAACAGATATAACGTCGAATATTTTAAAAAAGCAAAACGTATCTAATTTTTGGGGTTATTGAATTGTTTTTTGTATAATTTACTATAAACTATTAAACAATAAATGTAATTACTTGTGTTTGTAACCACTTAGTTTAGGTATTTTGATATGTCCTTGGTTAAAATGTTAATATAAATTTATAAACTCTGAATTTTAACACAAACAATAATTTGAACAAATAATTTTTTGATTTAAATATAACCATACATGTTCGGTTTTATTATACAAAAAACAAAATAATTACCATTAACATTAAAACTATTAAATAGTGATTTTTAAAATTATAATTGTGTTTATTGTAGATCGTATTGTGTTTAAATTAAAATTTTTATGTAAAATAAATTTAAATACAATTAAAATTAATTTTTGTAAAATTATAACACAAATTACTGTTTTTATGAACAATTGTGATTATGGCATAATTAAATTACATTTTAGTATAAAAAATATTATTATTATTTACTATAAAAATACCATTGTTTAAATTAATTGATATACTTTTTTTAATAAAATTTATTTAATACTTTTTATAAAACCAATATAATAATTGTTACATAAATATTTCTTTCTAACCGTAAAATTTTGAATTTGTACAAAGCATTTTATACAAGGTAACTTATTTTAATTTGCAATCTATTTTGAGTCAGTATTTTATTGTCTACAATTAAAATTAATGAATATTTAATAATAGATTTATTTTGTTATTATAAAATATGTTTCTAGTGTTTTTATTTTATAATGCAAAATTAACAAAACTTTTTGTGATTAAAAAGTTAAAACATGTTTTTTTCTACTCCTAGCATCTTATTAAAATAACAATAGAAATAATTTGTTAAGATTTCTTGTAAATTTATTACAATTTAAACAATGGTTAGTATAAATTAATTTTGATAAGTTTAGACATTTTATCACAATAACTATATAGGCAAGGCACGTATACAACTTATTTTGCAAAATATTTGTAGATACTTATAAAATCTACGTTATACATGACTCTGAAATATTAAATACAACATTTGGAACATCAGCACACACATTTTTAATTTGTTTTTTTTCTAAAATTGTAAAAAAGCTGTAAAATCTTGTTTAAAATTATGCTCTAGAATACAATTTAAAATAGGTTGTGTGTTTTTTAGTACAACTTACTATTTACAATGAGTTTGATTTATTTAAACTGCCAAAACCTTGTTGAGCAAAAACGTGACATTCGTACATTTTATTATCTACAACCCACATTTAAATGTTGTTAATTTTGTTTTAAGTTAATTAAAGGCTAAGTTAATAAGTTGTAAAATAACGTATTATTTATAAAGAATATTGTCTATGTTATAAAAAATCGAGGTTCAAAAGATTTTATTGGTACCTTGACAGTTTTGGAATTACAACGGCTGGCAGAAATTATAAATAAAGTAAATGTTACTTAATTTGTTGATATTACAAAATTTGTACCTTTTTCCTTATATATTAATGCATTTTGATTAATAAAATTCTTTTTTTTTAACAAATTATAAGTGTTTGTTTTTAAGTTTTAATAAACAGAAGCACTATAATTTATTCCTAGAATAACTGGTGTGTATTATAATTACAATGTTTTATTGCAAATAATATTTTATATATTATTTAATAAATTTTATCTAAGGTATTTGTTAATAAGTTTTAAACATGTTTGTTATAAGTAAAAAGTGCTAAATATTCTTAATTATTATTACAAAATTCTTTTGCTTTAAAAAAATAAGCATGAGGCAATAAGTCAACAATTACAGCAAAAAGTAATAACAACAGCGTCTTGTAATTTAAAAAAAACATAAAACAACAAAATGTTTCCATGTATTTGGACATTTTGCCAAATATTTTGCTTGATCTCATAAAACATTCATTTTAATGAGATCTTCCCGAATAGTTCTTAGCCAAGTTTTTAGTGGTCTGCCAACCTTTTTTTTACTATTTACAATTGTCTATTCCAAAACCTTTCTTGTTGGTCTTTCTGGCGGTAAACATAAAATTTGACCACCAATTAGATTATGAAATATGTCAATTTCTGCAGAAGAACTAAAACTTATTTTTTAACAACAGCAAATTCAATTTGAGGCAGCTCAACTACGTTTAACAGAAACAATGACGTCAAAATTGCGTTTTCTTTGTGTTCAGAGAATGCAACTTTACAAAATCAAACCATAGATAACCTCGTCAACGCTATTACTAAATTCAATTATGATCCAGTAAGTGGCTCAATTTTTAAAGCGTGGTTCAAACGTTTCGACAATATATTTAACCAGGATTTTAAAGATAAGAATGATCAATAAAAGACCAGAACCTTGTTAAGAAAACTGACAAAGTTTATTCATTACATTCTTTCCAAAACATCCACAGACTTGCCATTTGATAAAACAATAAAATGCTTATCAAAAATATTCGGCGATCAATCGTCAGTGTTCAGTATACGTTATTGTTGTCTTTAATTAAGAAAAATTGAATTAGACAATTTCATCACTTTTACCTGGCTAGTTAACAAATGTCAGTTGATCAGTTTAAATGTTTGATATTCATCTCCGGGTTGCAGTCGCAATATGATGCTAATATTCGCACCCGTTTATTATTAAAACTGGAGGTCAATTCGGAATTAATGCTACAATCATTAACAAAGGAATGTCAACGATTGCTCAATTTGAAGCAGGACTTAAAACTTATTAAAGAGTCTAACCTAGCATTAACAGCGAAAGTCACAAAACACAAGGTTACTAATGTGCCAATCAAACCACCTACAGCGTGTTGGCAATGTGGTCAATGGCACTATGTCAAGTTCTGCAGCTATACCAAAAACAGATGTAATATTTGTGATAAAATTGGTTATAAAAAAGGCTATTGCAGACATGTTTTCAACAGAAAAAACAATCAATCTCAAAAGCCACATCAACGCAATTACACAGTTCTCGTAGTCCCATTACAGAAAGTGAAATTAATCCATAACAGAAAGTATCTTACTATTGGAGTCAATAGAACTCTAATAAAAATGCAGTTAAACACTGCATCAAATATTTCCTTAATTTCAAGGAGAACATGGATTAACTTGGGAAGACTGCCTTTATCTCCGACGTCGACTATTGCAATAAACGCATTAGGAGAAAGTATCACCTTCATGGGTGTAACATGTTGTGCATTATTGTTCGCCGATAAAACAATTAATCATAAACTATATGTGGTCCGTAAACAAGATTTAGATCTATTTGGCATTGATCTAATAACAAAATTTGATGTGGAAAACTTGTCAATAAGGGAACTGTGTCAAATCAGCAAAATCGGAACCGTTCAAAAGAACGAAAAACATTCCGAAACTATTATCAACAATATCCGTTCAAAATACCGTGATATTTTTGAACATTCTCTTGGTTGTTGTACAAAAACCAAAGCACATTTGCAACTGCGTTCAAATGTAACGTCAGTAATTAATTCAATAGCAGTTCTTTCAATTACATTCTTGAAAATTCGTAAAGAAACAAAGAACGATCATTTACTAACCAAAACAGTTCACTATTCATCAACGTACTGGCCCAAACGTTTCATAGAATTATATAAAAGAAGAACTTTATTATCATCAAAAGACAATTGTTTACTGTTCAATGACAGGATAGTCATACCTGTTTTTTTGAGACGTCGTTTGTTAAATCAGTTTTATTCAGGTCATCCAGGCATCAAAAGAATAAAAGCTCTAGCGCGCAGCTATGTATATTGGCCGTATATGGATCGCAAAATTAAGAAGTTGTAGCAAAAATGTATCCAATGTCAACGAGCAGCAAAACTACCACAGAAAATAAAACCATCTCCGTAGTCATCTTTAACAAAATCCTGGGAACGAGTACATGCCGATTTCGTAGAACCAATTGACGGAATATATTACCTGCCACTAATTAATTCATACAACAAATAGCCGCAAGTATTCTTTATAAAAACTACGGCAACTACAGCTGTATTAGAGAAATTGATTAGATTATTTTGTTTGATATGCCTGAAGTATTATTAACTGATAACGGTCCACAAATTACTTTTGCTCAATTTGCTTAATATTGCCTACATAATGGCATACATCACATAAAGTATCCTGCATATTATCATTAATCAAACGGACAAGCCGAACGACTGGTTGATATATTTAAGCGTCAAATGCTTAAAAATAAAGGAGAAAAGAGGAGCAAAGAACAACTTTAACGAATTTTAAGTAATTACAAAATTACTCCAGCAAAAGTATTACAAAACAAATCACCCGCAGAATTATTTCTAGGAAGAAAATTACAAACAAACATTAGACCTTATGCGCAGAAAAACCAAAAATTTTTAACCGACACCGGAGCGAAACCCACACAAACAGAAACTGTTTAACGGTATGAATGTATTCGTGTGGGACTCATTACACAGAAGATGGCAATTCGGAATTATAGCTAGAAAAGTTGGATGCGTGGTGTACGACATAAAAGTTAACAATCAATTATGGAGAAGACATGTAAACTACGTACGTCTGGATTATACTAGAAGGTATAAAGATAGTCCAATATTTTTCGACAGCTTGGCTGACAATAAAAAAGAAAATGAAAAGCCAAACAAATTGCACACGACAAGCTCAAAGCTACGCAAATCAACGCGAAAACGATACCCGTCTACATTTATCGAACTAAACCCTGGAAGAAAACATACGATCACATCGTTTATCAAAATGATGTCATAGAGTGAACGAGAGTCAGTTTGTCTCATGATCTTAGTATTTAAAATGTGATTGCGCCAGGTAATCTTTAAGATACTTTTAAGACACCGGCGATAAAATACATCCACCATCTAATCAATCTTGTCCGTACATTTCAACGTTTCACTTCTATATATTGCCGTTGAAATAATTATTAATGCATACAAACAAAGTTTTGTCTTTAGGCGAATGGAAGAACATGACCATATTGATTTGAGTCTATTGAAGACTGACATTGCCTTACCAAATCTGGCTTTAACATCAATTTTGGTTTGTCCGTCTTTACCAATGATGCTTCCTAGATATGTAAAGGAATCAACAGTATTAATATTTTGTCCATTAATTTTGATGCGCAAGTAATTGTTTGACTTACTGCACAACACTTTAGTTGTTGAACAATTAATCTGTAAGCCAATACAAGAACTAATATAACTGAGACGTGTCGTCAAATTTTCTACCATTTCTGGGATTTCACTAAGTAGACCAATATCATCTGCAAAATCCAAATCTGTTAATCTGCTATGGTTCCATTTGATACCATAAAACACATAAAACATTATAAATCAAGTCATAATAAAATCAATTACCAGAAGAAACAAAAACGGTGACAAAACACATCCTTAACGTTCTCCCGTGACAATTTCAAACATAGCAGTATGATCACTTTTTGTTTAAACGCAGCAATTTGAATTTTGGTATAACGAACGCATAATATTTACATATTTTAACGGTATTCCATAAAACTTAACGATTTTTCACAAAAATTATTGCAATTGTTCAGACTTCCTTTTTTGGGAAGAGTAACAATTAATCCTTGCCGCCAATCATTTGGAACTTGTTCATTATGCCATATAACATTAAATAAATGAGCAAATTCACTTGCTACAACATCACTTTCATGTTTGAGCATTTTTGCAGTTATCTTGTCAAGTCCTCTTGCTTTATCGTTTTTTAACCTTTGAATTGCATAAATCACTTCAGTTAAAGAAATGTCATCAATACATATTTGCGGATTTTGAGTCACATTCACATTATTATCATTATCAAAAACTATGAGAGTATTTGGCATGGGATGATTTAGTACTTCTTTAAAATGCTTTTTTTATCTAAATAATTGCTCATTATCTGTTAAAAATGGACGACCATGTTTTTCTTTGATTGAAATATCGGTGTTCTTTTTAACCCCCGACAGTTGTTTTACAATTTTATACAGAGTCTTGGAATAATTTTTTACAGCTACCTTATTTACTTTTTTGCATCTGCTTTTTAACCAATCATTCTTATTTTTTCGGCAACCTTTTTTAACCTGTTTATCTAAAGTTTTATATTTATTATTAAATATTTTCTAAATAACAGGATTGTTAGATTGATCTCTCTCTAATTTTCTTTTCTTTCTGAGATTAATTAAATTCCAGGAGACTGATAAAATCCATTGTTTCTTTGTAGAGCAACATCTTCTACCCAACACATTTGCTGCACAATCTGTAATTGTTATATGAAACAATTTCTATTGATTATCAGACTTTTCTAGCTTTTTCAGATTTTGAAATGTATTTTTGAAGGAGTTGTAAAATTGATTTAAGATTTTGGCTGTTTAAGCTTCTCACACAAAAATGGATGTAACTTTTTTGTGGTTTCTATTGTCTTTAATTTTAAACAAAACTTTCTAACAACAAGATTGTTATCAAAACCAAAATTTGCACCGCAATGTGCACGTACATCTTGCAATAAAAATCGCCATTTTGTGCTAATACAATTGTAGTCAATTTCGTTTGTTGTTTTTCCGTCTGGAGAAACCCACGTTATCTTGTGTATATTTTTGTGAGCAAAGAATGTGTTGCCAACACTCATTCTACAATGACTGTCTAGAGTTAACAATTTATAACCATTATCATTTATGCTATTAGCATAGCCATGTGGTCCAACATTTAAGGAGTACCCAGATCTGTTTTTGTTCAATTTCGCATTGAAATCATCGATCAATATTTTGATGTCTCTTCTTAGCACATCATCCAACAAACTTTGTAATTGATCATAAAAAATATTTTTTTGGTTTTTCTCAGTTGCCTCAGTAGGGGCGTAGACTTGCACAATTGTTGCTTTTGCAAATCTGGTGTTGAATCTAGCTAAAATAATACGGTCGCTTACAGGTTTACATCCAATCATAGCTTTAGCAGCATATTTACCCACTTTTTTTTCTATTCTCTTTAATTTGGATACTTTGAACTACCATCGAACTATTTTATTTTTACTAAATTCAGTTTTTTCTCCCAAGCTTTTTCAATATTACACGTTTTCGATCCGTACATTAGGGCCGGTTTCACGGTGGTCTTAAAAGTTTTACCTTTTATCCTTGCTGTTATCTTTCTGTCGCACGAAACCCTTGTAAGTTTCTTCCAGTTATACTATCCTGCATTTATTCTTTGCGCAATCTCTATATTCAAATCTCCATTCTCTTCTAGCAAAAACCCAGGTATTTAAACCTTATCATTCTCAACATGTCTATGTTGCATTTTGATTTCGCTACAATTTTCTTTTGTTGTACTCATGTAAACTGTTTTTTTGTTAATTCTTAATCCTTGATCCTACAGTGCATTTCTCTATTGTTTTAATCGTTTTTCCAAATCCTCTTGTTTTTTATCTCATAAGTCAATGTTATCTAAAAGTAGTATACACCATGGAGATCCTATCTTAATATTTCCTGTTAGCACGTCCATAACTAGATCAAACAAATACAGGCTTAATGCTGAAGCCTGATGTAGACTAACTTTTAGTAAAAACTCATCAGTCAGCCCCACACTGGTTTTCACCAAAGTTGTTAAGCCATCGTGCATATCTTAAACAATCATCACGTACTTTTCAGGGGCACCTTTTTTACTCATGCTCCTCCACACTTCCTGTTTTGGAGTCCAATTGTTTGCTTTTTTAAAATCGATAAACACTATATGAAGTCTCTTCTGTTTTTCTCTGTGTCTTTCCATTGTTGTTTATAGAGAGAAGATTGTATTATTTGTACTACGTCCAGACATAAATCTAAATTGTTTTTCTTCAATGTTTGTTTCTTTGTGGATTTTTTCATTAATAATTGTTTCCTAAAGTTTTAAAATATATGATATAAGCTTTGTACTCCTATAGTTACCACAGTTTTAAACATCCCCCTTCTCCTTGTAAATTGATGTGATAACATTTTTTCTCCACTTGTCAGGCATTTTTTTTGTTCATTTTACTTACTCCTTTTATTATTTCTTTTTAAAATATTTTTTGTCTTACGCCTAGATTAGGTATCCCATTTTCAATCACTGTTCTAGAATTTTCATTATTTAACAGTGTTTCAAAATATGCTTTCCATCTTTTCTTTATTGACCCTTTTTCTGTTAGTACTTTTATTTATTTAATGTACGTCAGGTCTTTTAAGGCTTTATTTATAATTTTAGCAATGCTAAACAACCTCTTTTCTCCTTCAGGTGTTTTCAGGTCTTTATACATTTTATCCTACGTTTTTGTTTTTGTCACTGCTACCTTTCTTTTAGCTACCCTCTTTGCTTGTTGATATTCCAACTTGTCGGTTTCCACTCCATTTAAGTCCCATTTCTTTTTTTTAATCTTATTTCACCAAGATTCTTTGTCTGCAAATGTTTTCTTTTTAAATGTTAATCCTAGTACCTTTTCAGCTGTTTTGGTAATCACTCTGTTGTTTAATGTCTACTATTCCTGCACTCTTTCCGAGGACTTCCAGTTTTGTATGATCTCGTTTTTAATTGTTTAGTCAGGTTAGTTTCTTTTTTTATATTTTATTCAGAATCTCCGTTACCTTCTTTTGTTTGTTTCTAAAACTCATTTTATTAGTACCAACCTGTGTTGCGTGCCAACTTTTTATTTATTTATCACTCTGCAGACTATTGCCAACTTTATATCTGTTTTCCTTGTTGCTAAAAAATTTACCTGGTTTTGTTCTCCACCGCTCTGATATGTATCTAGTTGGTTTTTCTCTTTTTTAAAAAATGTGTTGATCAGGGCCATATCATATATGAGACTATATACTCTAAAATTCTTTTGCCATCCTCATTTATATTTTCAATTCCTCATCCGCCTTGAAATCTCTCTACACTTTTTTTAGACTGTTCTATATATCTGTTTAAATCAGCCCCAAGTATTATTTTTTCTGTCAGAGAAATGGTGCTAAGTATTTCCTCAAGGTGTTCCCAGAATTTATATTTCACTTCTTCCTCATATCCAGTTTGGGGTGCGTATGTGTTAATAATATTAATGTACGAACCAATTATATTCAGTTTTACTATCATTTTTTGTTTACTGAACTTTTTTACTTCTATTAGGTTTTTTTTAATCTTGTTTAATAAGATGATAGCTACTCCATTCTTTTCTGAGTTCCCACTGTACAACAATTTTTAACCTCTGGCCAGTTCTTTTGCTTTCTTACTTTTTTAATTTGTCTCTTAGAGGCATAGTATGTCCAGTTTTTTTTATCTATTAGTTTAGCAATTTTTCTTTCTTTACTTGTTAACAATCCAATGTTTAACGTGCCCACTGCCAACTTCTTTTTTATACATCTCCTTTGGACCAACTTCTTTAGCCTGGCTCTTCCGTTTCCGGGTTGGCTTCGCCGATTTATTACACGACTCAGGCAATAATTATGCGCGTCGCTTATGGGGGACGCCCTATCGCTTATCAAACCATTATGAAACACTCTGATCATTTTAGTGTTTTGGCGTAGATTTTACTGCCGGATGCCCTTTTTGACGCAAACCCTCTTCCTATACCCAGGCTTGGGACTGACTAGATTGGCTCATTTCTGATCCTCACTAGGCAGAATTTAATAAAAATTTATATACTAAAATAAAATTACTCTAAAGCCTTTTATTACATAAGAAAAACAGTTTTAGAAAATGTAGCCAATTTTGGTAAGGCAGATTTTTTAAAAACCTAGGCAATTTAGAGATAACCCTTTGCACGCTTTGGAGACTGTTTATGTTAGATTAAATAAATTGTATAGTTACCTGAGCACAATATTTTGAGTGCGGTTCTGATATAAAACATATAAAGCAGACAAACACATCTAGGGGTGTAATCTATCTAAATATTAAAAATGCCAGTTTGTAAAAATTAAGGTTAGACCCCCAAATTTTAACATCATTTGCATAAAGCAGAATGTTGGATTAAACTACTCTGGGTAAATTGCTAATAAAAATAATAAGCAGTAAAGACCCTAATACTGACCCTTGCAGTACACTTAAACAAATTTAACATGAAAGATATAGGTTTGTACCGAGTCGGACCCTAAAAAAACAATTAGAAAAATAAATCAAGTGTGGATTGGCTCAGTAATGCCAAATGATCTTAACTTATTTAAAAGTAGATTGTGAGTTACTTTGTTAAATGCTTTTACAAAATCAAAGTAAATGACATCAACTGATAAATTTAAATATAGTATGTTTGTAATGCTATCTGTATATGTTATTAATTTAGTAAGACAGGACCTGTAAAGTATAAAACCATGTTGGGCCGGGCTAATTATATTAAACTTAATAAAGAACTTTAATAAGTGGGTCCTAATTGGGGTTAATAGATTGCTAGTTAGTCTATAGTTGTCTGGAATAGATTTAGTGCTTAATTTTTATATTGACCTAATAAATGCCAACTTCCAGATAAGTAAAACACGGCTAAAATTAAAGGAGAGAGATAATTTAACTTAAGTGGGGTGCAAGTTAAAAAAACACAAACTAACAATTGACAAGTAACTCATCGGACACATCATAATAAAGTACAATTGTGTAACAGATAGCCAATAGAGTAAATAATAAGCCTACGCCTATATATATTATGTGTAATTTTGTAATATTTAATTATGGTTTAAATCTTGTGTTATGTTTTTATTTTAAACTCTGAGACTAGTGGGTTAGCAAGTCAAAGTTTTCAGATAATAAGTAACTCACTTAAACGCTAATTTACTCAACACCCAGGCATAACAAATTAAAGACAGGAAACTTACCCACATAGCTTGCATACTCATTGAGATAATCAAACATGTTAATTTGTTTTTTAACAACAGAAAATTTAATTTGAGGCAGCTCAACTATATTTGATAACAACAATAACCTCAAAATTTGCAATTTTATCGTGTTTAGAAAACGTAACTTTGCAAAATCAAATCATAGACAGTCTCATCAACGCTATTATTAAAATCAATGGCTCAACATTTAAAGCGTAGCTTAAACGTTTTGACAATATATTTAGGAGGATTTTAAAAATGAAAATGCTTAATAGAAAACCAGAACTCGATTAAGAAAACTGGGCATAAATGATTATAACAAGTTTATGTATTACACTCTTCCCAAAGCATCCACAGATTTATCATTTAATCAAACAATAAAATGTTTATTAAAAATATTTAGAGATCAATCATCAATGTTCAGTATATGTTATTACTGTCCTTAATTAAGAAAAATTAAATCAGACAATTTTGTTACTTTTGCCGGGTTAGATAATAAAGAATGTGAGAGTTTTAAACTAAATCAAAAATCAGTTAATATTTATTTCCGAGTTGCAATCGCAATATAATGTTAATATTTGCACCCGACTATTATCAAAACTGGAAGCCAATTTAGAATTAATGCCACAAACGTTAACAAAGGAATGTCAACGATTGATCTACTGGTTTAAACCTTGTGTTGTGCTCTTGTAAATTAGTAGCTCACTTGAACGCTAATCCGCCAAACACTCAGGCATATCACAAGTATATTAGCACATTCTTTGAGTATTCTGGGATAACTGCCGATAGAACTACAGAAAAACGATTTAAACCAAATAAGTTAATTAAGAACTGTTTAAACATTTGGAATAAAAGAACCTATTGAGTTATCTAAATCCTGGCATTGAAGAGGAGAAATTTCAGATAATTGAAACACAGAGTTAAAATAATTTTTAAAATTGTTGCAAGTTTGGAGTCTAGTTAGTAATAAACCTTAGTTATTTTGTAGACAAAGTAGTAACATTTTAGAATCTTTTCTGTCCTTAATAAATTATAATAAAATATACTTATTGTCTTTATCTTTAATTAGAAGTTTATAAACGATAAGATACCTATGAAACTTAATCAGTCAGAAAACTTTTAAAATAACAAATATATTTAAAAAATTCTATATTAAAAATCTAAAAAACATTTTTTCACGTAAATATATATTTTTAAATTTGAGTTTAAATTTTTATTATGACGTAAAAATAACATTAAATTTTGTTGTAGAAACACAAACTTAGAGTATTAAAATGTATTTTTCGATATTGATTTTAAGCGTAAAAATTAATGATTCATTATGTATTATAAGAAAGCGTAAATTGCATTTAGTAATTCCGTTTTAATAAAAGTAGTCTTTAAAATATGCTTTTTATACTGACTCAATGTTTTTAAATAAATACTTTTAGATGTATTTACTTAGAAGTAAAGCAACTATAAAGTACTTTACATTATTTTTTATTTTAAACAGTTGTTCTTACAAAAACCAATTGTACAAAAAATTAATTTAGATTTTATATTCTTATAATTTTTTGCTACAATTGTTAAAAAAAATATAATGTAGAAATATCTATAAAATACAATTAAAAATTAAAAAAAAAAAATATTTTAACATTATGTTTTATTATTTTAACATTGATTACATTTAACGCAGGAGGTGAGTCATAATTTATTAATTAAAGTAGTTCATAGGTTAAGGCAATACGGAGTGCTTTTTTTAATAGTTACAATTTACGCATTATTTTGTTGTTTAAATAAATTAAAAATATTTAAAAGTATTTTAAGTAAATAATATCAAACAATAAAAAACAATATAATTTTTTTTATCAATAACCATTTATTATCCACTTTCTGCAAATCATATTTGCGTCAAATGTCGATAAAGGACAGGTAATAAAATATGTTGTATTTAGATTTTTAAATGTTTTGTGTTTATTATAACATACATTTATAATAATGCAGTGAATGTTATTTCTCACAAATCTATTTTATAGTAGGTAAATGTTTGTTTTATGTAAATCTAATTTTTTATTTGTACCAATAATCTAATATAACGCTAGTATAAACATTAAATATGAAAAAGTTCTTATTATATTTTGTAGTGTTATGCATTTTTTAAAACAAAATGGTATAATAATAAAAAATAATAAAACTATTACATTAATAAACTTCGTGTTATATATAATTACTAAACACTTTTTTATGTCGTATTTTGCTGTTTTAACTCTAATTACAATTAACACAGTCTGTGAGTTTTTAGAAATGCATTAATTGTTAAATCACGACTTAATATAAAAACATGAATTATAATTTATGATGGTTGACGTGTAAAAACAGAAGCACTGTGATACTTTGTAGTTACTTATTTTAAACATTTAACTCTTACTAATACATTCCAAAGATAATACTTTATTTATACACATTAAGTAGCATTATTCGCAAAAATAATTTCTAACTACAATATAGAACAACTTCTATTCTTGCAATAAAGTATAATACCGGCATTTACTAAAATTTAAATTAAAAGCACATAACCTGTTAAAAAACAATTTTATTAATTAAAATACATGAATATGTAAAGAAAAAGTTACAAACTTTATAATGTTAACAATTTATAAAACTTCACTGTCTTTTATAACTTTTGCCAGTTATTTCTAATCTCAGTCCATTAAGGTACCAATAAATTCTTTTTAAACTTAATTTTTTATAGCATAAACAATATTTTCTATAAGCAATACGTTATTTTATAACTTTTTAACCTACCCTTTAAAAAATTTAAACATGAAATTAATAACACTTAATTCCAGAAAATTGAGGATTAAATGTACGAAGATCCGTTTTTTGTTTAACTATGTTTTTTGTAATTTAAATATGTCAAACATATAGTAAATCGTAAGTTATAATAAAAATCACGTTATCAATTTGTAGATATACACCGGAAGATTATTTGGAACATGTTTTAAATCCTTTAAAACATTTTGCTAAAAGTATGACTACAATAATGTTTAAAAAAATTATTGATTTCTTACTGTTTTAGATTTTGGTTGCACAGATCCATTTTTGTAACTCTAGGACATTATCTATCTAGATAATATACGTAAACAACATATTTCGCAAAAACATTGTAACCTTTAGCAAAATACACACTACACTAAATTTTCAAATGTTGAGTGCAAAATCTGTAAATTACAGTACACACATTTTTAATTCCATCTTTTTCTAAAATTATTCAAAATACCTTTCATATTTTTTGGTAATATGAATCTTTGTGTACAGCTAAATAAAACATAGACTATCCCCAAAAAAAGTTTTTGGCAATTTTATGCAATTTTTAAAAATCTAATATTAAAAATTTTTTTTAATTTTGTTTGTTTATTTCCTTTAATTTTATTATTCATTTTTTTTTAAATTTTATAATAATAAAATTAACATATTTTCCGCTTGTAGATCAATTACTCCATTTATGTATAATTGGGAAGATGTTTTATTTACAAAACATTTCTACACACTAAACACGTTTATTTTCAAGATATACTAAACATCACTCCGTTTTTAATATAAAGTTTGCCCTAATTTAATTTTATTGGCTAATAAAAATTTAGCGTATCATTATGTAAATTGATGAAATTTACCAAAATTTTCAAACAACCACATTGATCTTACTCATTAAATTAGGTATTTTTTATTATACCAATTGTTATCCAAAAAAAAAGGATTTTTAAAATTATTTATTTATTTTTAGAAAAAAATAATATTTGTTTTTAAAGAAGTAAAAATTATAAGTAATAACTTTTTTATTGACACATGTAAGTTGTACAAAAACATATTTTAGAAATTATCTTAAAACTATTAATAAAATAGTTTATAAAAATTAACATTTTATGCCAACATCATTATACAATTTCAATTTAGAATACAAATAAAAATGTATGTATAAAAAAATAAAAAAAGCAAAAAAAACAGTTGTTTATAAATAAATTATATTAGTAAGTACGTATACAGGCACGTTCTTTCTACCACTCAAAAAGTTTTATTAAAAATTAAACTAATGAGAATGAAGTAGGATAGTCTTACTAAGACAGGAAGTTTTGTGAAAGTATAAAGTCGATGATGACTTAAGTGAGTAGGGGGAGCTGATATAAGCCAATAAAAAATGAGCAATAATAACTACTAACCATAGAAAAAGTAGTCAAAAGTGTAAAACATAATTTTCTAAAAATGAATTGAGGATAATTTTCTTAATAGAATCCTTAATAAGGAATAATGCAATTCATTTTGGTTAATAAATTTGATGTTGTAATTTTTTAAATAAATTTTAACAAAACATAGGCACTGATATAATTACATAAACTCCGTATAAACTAAAGAAATATTAAATGGTTGAAGTATCATAAAAGCGTTAATTAATGTAAATTATTAAGAATTGTAGCAGCACATAAATATAAACCTGTATTTACATGTACGATGTTTTAAAATTACCGGATTTTATATAAAATAAGTTACATAGAATAAATTAAAATCTTATATATTTATAAAATCATTGTTTTATAAGAAAATAAATATATAAATAAAATGTTTTCCGTATTAATCTGTTCTAACATCTACAACACTGTACCTTTGTGTACAAGAAGCAACAACATTATTACGACTTATGGTTTACCTATACTTATTTTAAACTAAGACAACAGACTGTTTATTTAAAATTATTAGTTTTTAATTAGGTGCGATTTTTATATAGTACAATTTTACTGTTTTAACATTATATTCCTATTGCTTATGTCATAAGAGATTTTTATTTAGCTTTTGTTAATAGAAACTATTACGTTTAGCATAATACTTGTAATTCCTCATGTGTATTAAATCATAATTATTATTGCCAAAGATTAAAAATTTTACTAGAATTTTAAATTCCTAGTAATGTTTTACTTTTAACTCAAAAAATCGACTTAAACTAATGCTTAAAATACATCAATAAGTTATAACAGCATAAAAATATTTGGGAATGTTTTGGTATTTTTTTTCTAATCTCATTTCCTCTTTTGTCTGAGTTAGCTATTTTTTATTTAATTTATGTATATGTATGTCATTAAAACAATAGCAATAAAAACGTTCTATATAAACGCACTGTTGATGTTTCTCAATGTAGTGTGGATCACAATAAATGTAACGGTTTATTATTTAAATATTTTACTGCATTTTTGGTAAGAAAAAATTCGTTTTTAAGAATGTAGTATGGTGTTAATTGTTTTTTTATAAACAACTAGAAATGGTAAATAAATTAAAAAATATTTTTTAAATGTATTTAATTTACTTGGTTTTATGAAATTTTGTTTATTTAAACAAATTACGCCACATCTGTCTGAATAGTTATTACATAAAAGTGCAATGAGAAAGTATGCATGTACTTTAGAAACTAGGTTTTATTAAACATACAAGTTATTTATAAACATTTATATTACGTTGACACAGCTACAGGATGAGCATAAATCAGGAATGTTTGTATTTTATTGCGTCATATATACGACACAGTGTCAATAAACATTAAGGTTCAAAATTTACAAATTAGAGTAGCAATTAAAAATAGTAATTAATAAAAAATTGAATTATTTTCAGGATAAAAGTACGAAAAGAAAAACAATTGAGTACAAATGCTAAATTAAAAATAATTGTTAAAATAAATGCAATTAATTTCTTAAAATATTTTTATTAATTGTGACATATTATTTTTGGGATAATATTATCGAGGCTTCTACTTTACTGATGCTTATAATAAACTGGTACAAGAGATAGTATTTTATGCATTTTGTTCGTTTTTGTTATATTCTAATAAGTAACTGAAGTTGCACTTTAGTTTTACTAATATATTGGTATAAACATCGGTAAATAAAATTTTATTTAAAACAAAATTAAAAAATAAACAAACAGTTCATCTTCAGTAAGGTCTGGTTTTTTATAAAATACACTACTTTACGGTACACATGATTTTTAATTTACCAATAAATGGACACTGATGTACTTTATAAATTGCAACAAGTGTGTTCTTTGTTCAAAATTGTTTTTGGTTTATAGTAACACTTTATCTGGGTCATTGATATCCATTTGATAAACTTGTTAAATAAAACATAATGTCAAAAAATAAAATAGATTCCTCACTGTTGATAAAAACATTCTGTTTTTGTTTTTGCACCAGTTGATATTTTATACAATTTTTTATTACTTACAATATATATTTATGTATAATTATAGTTTTTTTAATTATTATATAGTAATGTATATAGTATAATTGAAGTGACGTTTTTATTGTATGCTATGTGGTTGCTAGAGGGGGTTTAGTTAAATAATTACTATTTTGTGGTAATTGTTGTGAGAGTTGTAGATAATATGGGAATACCTTTGTAAAATGCAGTGTTAATTATTAACTTAATTTAATTAACATATTTGTGTAAAATGCGTTTAAATATGTCTTTTAAATAATTAAATTTAATTGATATTATTGCAGGGGGTAAGTCATATTATATGAAATCAATTGTTTTATACAAAAGTAAAAATACAATATTAGAAAAACATTACATGTTTAAATTTGAGTGCTTATTTTACGTGCATTAATTATTTGCTTACATTTATTTAATTTTTTAATAAGTTTAAATCCATGCATTTATTTTACATGCTTTCTTTTTGTAACAAAAAATAAATTAAGTTTTCTGTGATTAAAAATTTAAATATATTATTTTTTGGCTTTTAGCAAGCAAATAAATAAATTTGTATTAATTGCGTTTTAAAATTAAAAAAAATGAATGTATTTTATTGTTTGAAATTAAATTTAAATTTATATTTTTATTATAATATGACAATAACGTTAAATTTTGTGTTGTAGAAACATGAACTTAGAGAATTAAAATATTTTTTAAATTAATAATTTAAAGTATATAAATAAACAATTTATTATTAATTAAGATAAATGTAAATTGCGTATAATAATTTCGCTTTAATAGAAATAGCTTTAAAACAGGTTACAGGTTAATACAGAAGTTAATTAGGGGAAACTCCTTTTGATCCTTGTTTTACGAATATCAAATATTAAACAAAACAAATAATAAAGCAAGATAAAAGGGCATTAGTGTCAAAACATCTAGATTAAAATATTAAACGTATTTTGGTAAGGTAAACTTATTATATAATAAATTAAAAGCGTGTAGATTAGCACATTAACAATATGCGCTGGGAGGTTGTTTTAAGCAGAGACACTGAAACTACAGTTAGTTAAAAATTTCCTGATTCGTAAGAGGAGGGAACGTGAAATACCCAGATTGGCTAGTCTATTTAGTAGTAACTGATGTGAAACCTTGTCAAAAGTCTTCACAAAATTGAAGTAAATGACATCCACAGTCAGACCCTAATTGAAAATGGATTTAAGACTATTTGTATAAAACAATAAATCGGAGAGACAGAATCTTTGTAGCGAATAATCATGTTGGGCCGGATGAATTAATTTATTCTTAAAGAGGAAGTCCATTAAATGATGCTTAATTAACCTTTCTAACACTTTACTCGGGGAAGATAAAATACTGATCGGCCTATAACTTAACGGAAAATATAGGTCATCTGATTTATAAATGGATCTAATATAGGTTTGTTTTTATACATTAGGTAAAGTCCCTGTAATAATAAAAAAAATAAAAATCTTGGCTAATACAGGAGAAATAATATCATGACATTTCTTCAGAAGACGGAAGTAAATGCCATCAGGTTTACGGGATGTGTACTTAAGTTTGGTAAGCTGATGTAGCACTAAAAAAACAGTAATGGTAAGTAAATTCACTAAGAAAGGAAAATCGATTATAATGGAAGTACTGTGGTTATCGGTGGCATAAAGTAACTTAAAATAGGAACTAAATAACTAACAAACCTTCAAAGGAGGGAGAAAAAAACCTGCATTGACCTTCAAACATGGTCGGGAAACCCCACAGACCCTTTGGCGTTTTATATATTTAAATAAAAATTTTTGATTCTTATTTGATTTTAATAATAATTTGTTAATTTGTTTACTTTTAAAAGCTTTAACTAAAGCTACACTTTTATTGCGTAAGTCTAAATATAAGCGACAGGACCAGGAGAGTTTTAAACAATTCCATTTTTTAAAAGCTACATTGCGCTTCTGAATGCAGAGCGTTAAAAAACGCGAAAATTTGAACTTAAGATGGGTGCGGAAGCTAAAAGGTAATAATTTGAGTAAAACGAAAATAGTTAATGTCAGCACTATTCTTGACTGAAAAGCTCCATTCAGCGTGACTAAAAAAATTTTATAGTCCAGCAAAATAAGTTCTGCAAAAGTTAGAGATAGCCTCGATTCTAGGCTTTGGTACCCAGTCAATAGACAAAGGCAGATGAATAGAGAAAAACAAAAAAGAATGGTCATTCTTTCTAAAAATAAATAAATAATTAACATAATCAATTAAAAAAAGGAATTAGTAAAAATGAGATCCAGACAGAAAAGCGTGCAACCAAATTGAAATCTAGTGGGCACAGTAACATGTTGAGTATAAGCATTAACATTGCAAAAATAGAAAAGCTGGGTATCGAAATAGTTAATGGAAGAGGTAAAAGAGTGCCAGTTGATTGAAGGACTGTTGAAATCACCAAAAATAATAGAATGTTTGTAAGAAACAGAGTAAACGTGTCCAAGTTTAACTAACAAAGCATCATTAGCTTCTTTTATAAGTGAGGGAAACTTATAAAATAATGATAAAAGGATTTGTTCCTTAGCAGAAAAAATTATAATGTAGAGAAAATTATACCCAACTAATTTACTATGCAAAAAAAGTAATCACAGAGAAGTTAATGTCTAACCTAACCTAGCATAAAACAAACATCCACAACATCTAACTCTACTAAAATCGAGTCGGATAAAATTGTAACTTGGGATAACAATTACGTTATCAAGAATATTTTTTAAAAACTATGTTTTAGAAACCCCTAAAATATGAGGAAAGTTTAGAGCTATCATTAATTTAAATTCGTCAAGTTTAAACTAAAAGTGAACGTATAACAGGCTTTGATGGCCTCAAGTGCTGCATCTTTGTAATTCATCGCAGACATAGGAATGCCTCTCATTATGACATTGTTTTCTTTTTTTTTATTAAGAGTATAAAGTTTTGATGCTGATAAAATCTCTTCTTGAGAGAAACGCAATACCGCATTTGTGGCTGGGGAAGGAGAAGGGTTTTTCATTACTAAGGTAAGATTGATAATAAAAACCTTTAAAAAGCTAATCTCTACCGTGCTAAGGTGGTAAGAACACTATGATTGCCTTGAAGTGGCTCAATAGACTTTTTAAGTACACATTAACCAAGTTGATAAATTCATCTAATCTAGTTTTAAATATACAAATAGTAGATGAATGATTATAAGACCAAAGACAGTTTATAGAAACAAAATCAACATTACTATTAGCAAGATCGTAGTAATAAGAATCTGACAGCCCTGCACACTTTTCTTGAAACCAAAGGTGGCACATAAAGCAAAGTGTACCTGTCTTTACTGGCTTACTACAACCCCACCGGCCGCAGGTAAAAGTTTGAGTAACTGTCATGACAATCGATAAAATCTAAGAAAAATGCAATAAAAGTAATAAACAAAATATCACAGTGCAAAGCAAAGTGATAATTAGTTAAAGATGTAAAATATTAAACACGATACATAAACAGATTGTTCAAGATCAGGCAATTAAGCAACACAAATTTCACAATTGTACACAAACAAAAGACAAAACAAAACAAGTACATATAACACAACAAAAACACCAAAATATAAACGTGTAATACAACAAGTAAGCACAAGTAACAAAAACTTTTAACCAGTAAGGTCACGCAAGCGTATCGCACGCAAGCAAGCATAAGTATATTATCAAAGAATATTTCAGATATTTATAAAAATGTTAGTACAAAATAAACATTTTGCTTTGTATATTAATAAATAATAAATTAAATAAAAAAAAACTGTTAAGTAATGTACAACCATATATATACAAATAATAAATAAATAAATGTTAAAAATTCAAAAGAAAGTTTAATTTATATAAATCTGTTATCTTCTAATGATTTTCTGTAAAAATATTTAAGAATTTAAAATAATGTTAAATATTTAATAGTCGATATATATTTACTTGGAAATATTTATTTAAAAATGCCAAGTTGGTCAAAGAAGCATATTATAATAAAAACGCTTATATAAATGGAATAACTAAACGCAATTTGCTTTTTTTTAATATTAAATATATTTTTAATTAATATGCTTAAAATCAATAATCAAAAATAGATTTTAACATTCTTACGTTTCCACAACAACAAAATATACGCTGTATTACCTCATAAAAAAATTTTTTTAAAAAATTAATTTATGTTAAAAAAATAATTAATTAATCATTTTCTTGACATTTTAATATTAATTAAACCATTTTAAAAAAAACACCCATATAAATGAAATAAATAAACGCAATTAACACTTTTTTAATAATAATTAATAATACACAGTCAGTGTAAAGCCATTTCTATAGTGCGCAAATTTAAATCGGTAACTGTTTAGGGGGATAATCACATATATAGAATTATATAATAATTAAAATAATAATAGGTGTATATATATATTAATATAATATCTACATGAAATATTATATATATATATATACACATAAAGTGCTATATAATAAATAATATATTTATATATATAGATATATGAACTAATGTAATATCTACATGAAATATTATTTTCTCAAAATCTAAAATAAGGTAAATTTTTTAACAGAAAAATTAAATTTAAATATTTATGTGTTAATTAATTATTTAAATTAAATTAAATTAGTTAATTAAAATAATGCATCAGTTTGTTGTATATTTAACATAATTGAGCAAAATAAGATGAAATAAATTATTTAATATAATTAATTTTAATTCACGTTAACGCAGGGAGTAAGTTATAATATGTAAAGTAAGATGTTTAATATAATTGTTAAAAAGATATTTAAATCCATGCATTTATTTTAAATGCACTAATTACTGATTTACACCTCTTGTATAAATTTGTGTTAAAAATTCAAAAAATAATCTAAATTTATATGTTATCTTTTAATGTTATTCTGTAAAAATAATTATTACGATTTTAAAATAATGTTAAATATTTAGTAGTTGATTTACATTTACTTAGAAATATTTATTTAATAATGCCGAGTTGGCCAAAAAACATATTTTGAAAAAACAACACCTATATAAATAAAATAACTAAACGCAATTAACACTTTTTTTAACGATTATTAATAGTTTTTTAATTAATTTGTTTAAAATAATTATTCAAAAGTGCATTTTAGTACCTTAAGTTTACGTTTTTACAATACAAAGTATATGTTGTTACTATTTCATAAAAAAATATTAATTTATATTAAAAAAATAATTAATAAATTATTTTTTTATATTTCAATATTAATTAGGTATTTTTAAAAGTGTTTATATTCAAAATTTAACATAGTAACCAAAATTTGTAATAATTTAAAAAACCGATTTTTTGTGTAATGTTACCGTGATAACGTTACTTTGGTTTTTACTTTAAAATATTGATTTGCTGTTAAATTTAAGTTAAAAATTAATATTTGCATACGAATGAAAAGTAGAAATACAGTATGTCTTGTTAAAACGATTTAAAAATTATTATTATATTTTAAATAATATTTTAGGTATTTTCTTAAAAATATTAAAAATGTATTTTTTGTTTGTCTAAAAAATTATTATTTAACTTAAAAATAATTAAATACATTATTTTGTTAAATTATAAAAGTTAATTAACACAAATTTGGTTATTTGCTACCTAGGAGCAGAACATATTACATGTTATATATTCTTTATCACATAAAGTTTAGTTAATATTTTGTTACAAAATGAAAACATAAAAATTGTGTTTTAATAGTAAAATAAAATCGTTTTTAATACTAATTACTTTTAATTGTAGCTAATAAAACACTGACTTAAAAGGATTAATATGTTGAATAATAAAATAAGGTGCTGTGTATAAACATTTTTGTACAAACTTAAAAGTTTACAGTTGGAACAATATATATAAGCAACAAATATTAAATTGGTTTTGTAAAAAATATTAAATAACCCTTATTTAAAAAATTATATTAATCAATTTGAACAGTGGTCTTTTTGTAGTAAAACATATCAATATTTTTTATGCTAAAATGCATTTTACTTATGCCACGGTTACAATTGTTTATAAAAATAATAATTTGTATTGCAATTTTACAAAATTAATTGCAATTGTATTGAAATTTATTTTGTTTAGATTAAAAGCTTAATTAAACCTTAATACGGGCTAAAATAAAAATAATTATATTTTTGAAAATCGTTGTTTAATAGTTCTAACATTAATTTTTTGCATAATAAAACTTAACATGTATAAGTATATTTAAATAAAAAAATATTTGTCTAAATTATTTTTTTGTTACAGATTAGATTACATAAAACTATATCAGCATTTTAACCAAAAACATACCAAAACACTTCAGCCAAGTAGTTACATACACGAGCCATCTCATTTATTATTTAATATTTTATAGTAAATCATACATAAAACAATTTATTAACACTAAAAATTAGATATGTGTTTTGATTTAAAAGATATCACAAGTCATATTTTATGTTGGTAATTTTCTTCAGTTTGAACCCATGCCCTATCTATTGTCAGGCCAACGCCTTAAATCTCTGAGCTACGGGTGGATAAAGATATATTGAGAACTTCCATTAAAACCGGCAATTCACATAGTTTTCAGTTTTTAAAAATGCGCATTTTATAGTCAAAATTGGGGGTTTTACAGAAATTGGATAAATTGCCCAAGGTAATGTATTAAGCACGTATTGGTCTTGCAGCCATCCCGTTGTAATTTCAGAATGGTTTAAAGTCTGGTTAAAATGGAATAACCAGTTTTTATTTAAATTGCCATAATATCCAGTTTTAAGTTTGTTGTTACGACATAGCTGACCCGATTTCTGTAAATTTTATCACAATCGTTATGTCAGATAGAAACCTCTAGCACATCTGTTACTATATTAAAAACAATCAATAACAGGTAATTTTTAAACTTAGATTATCTTAAATTAAAAAATATTTAATTGTTTAAATTTTTAATATTTTTATAAAATTAATTAATAAAAATATTATTATTAATTTAAAAAAAAATTATTAAACAATGCGTGCCTACATATAAACAAAGTATTTTAAACTAAATCTTTAATTATTTAAGTAAAAACAATTTAATTATAATTTAATGTAAAAAAATGTTAAAAATCGTGTTTTATAAAAATTGGTACAATAAAAAATACCTAATTTAATAAATAAAATCCATGTGGTTAGTTTAAAAATGTTAATACAATTTACTTAGTTTCTCTAGTTTACTCTATCAATTTACATAAGTTTATGCTACATTTTGATCCACTGATAAAATTAGATTAGGTCAAATTTTATTTTAAAAATATCGTGATGTTAATAGAATATTGAAAGTTGGTAAAATAATAAGTAGAATTTTTTTTGCAAATAAACTATTTTTCTAAAATAGTAAATGTTTTTCCATGTGGAAAATACAAAACATTTAAAAAATTTGTAAAAATATTTTGTTTTAATTAAAAATTAATTTATATTAAAACAAATAATAATTAAGCTTTTTAACAAATATATTTTATATGATTGTGACAACATAGTGTTAAAATAACATTAGATGTAATTACAAACGTTTAATTCTGTGTATCTATTGGCGTGCATTAGTTAATTGTTTAATTATTTTTGATCGATCGATATAAAATGATAAAACGGTATTGATTTATGTAGTAAAACTAAATTTTTACAATTATGTTACATGAAATATTTAAGCCAAAATAATATTAAAACATTTAACACACTATGTAAAAATTCAAACAAATACGCAGTATGTTGTAATTATATATTATAGAAATAGCCTTATAAAAAAGTATTAAATATTGACATAATTTAATTAACATTTCTATAAAAAATGCGTTTAAATGTTTACTTTAAATAATTTAATTTAATAAACATTATCGCAGTTAGTAAGTAAATTGTTTTATATAATTGTAAAAACACAATGTTAGAAAAAAACTAAATGTTTATATTTGTAACTTAATTGGTTGTTTACATGCATTCAATTTTTTAAAATGTATTAAACAAAACAATTAAACAACATTATAATTTTTTTTAATAAAATAATAACATTTTGTTAGTAGACGAAAAGATGGTCCAAACCATCTAAACTTAGTAAAACGTTTTATCAGTTTGCTTTTGCATATGCGATTAAATGTGGCTTTCTAGTAAACAAACAAACAGTTGATATAGTCTTTTTATAGTTTAGTGATTTTCCAACACAATTTACAAAACTGGCAACACAGTTTAGTGTAAAGCTATTTCTCTACTGCGCAAATTGAAATCGATAACTGTTTAGTATATATATATATAGTACTACCTAATAAATAATGTAGGATTATATATATACATATATATATACATATCTATAAACTAATGTAATATTTACATAAAATATTATTTGCTCAAAATCTGAAATAAGGTAAATGTTTTAACAGAAAAATTAATTTAAAATATTTGTGTGTTAATTATTTATTTAAATTAATTTTAATTGGTTAATTGTAATAAGGCATCAATTATTTGTATATATATAACATATTTATGCAAAATACAATAAAATAAATATATTTAAAATAATTAATTTAAATTGACATTACGCAGATAGTAAGTTATATTATGTAAAGTAAGTTGTTTAATATAACTGTTAAAAAAATGTTTAAATTCATGCATTTATTTTAAATGCACTAATTATTGATTTACACTTCTTCAGTAAATTTGTGCTATAAATTTTAAAAAAATAATCTAAATTTATTTATTATCTTTTAATGTTATTTAGTTAAAATAATTATTAGATATTTATGTATATATATGTATATATAACGACTATATAATAAATTATATATATATATATATATATGGACTGATGTTATATCTACATGGAATATTATTTGCTAATAATCTAAAATAAGGGATGTTTATCAACAGAAATTTTAATTTTAAATATTTGTATGTATTAATTATTTATTTAGATTAATTTAAATTAACTAATTGTAATAATGCATCAGTTAGATGTATATTTAGCATACTTGTGCAAAATACAATAAAATAAATTATTTAATATAATTAATTTAAATTGACATTAACGCAGATATTTTAATAATGGATTAGTTACTTGTATATTTAACATTTTTGTGCAAAAAACAATAAAATATAATATTTAAAATAATTAATTTTAATTGATTTTAACGCAGTGTGTAAGTTATAATATGTAAAGTAAGTTGTTTAATATAATTGTTTAAAAAAAGTTTAAATTGATGCATTTATTTTAAATGTACGAATTACTGATTTACACGCCTTGAATGAATTAGTGTTACAAATTCAAAAGAAAAGCTAAATTTATTCGTTATCCTTTAATGCTATTCTTTAAAATCAATTATTAAGAAGTTAAAATAATGTTAAATGGTTAGTAGTTGATTAACATTTACTTAAAAATATTTATTTAAAAATTTCGAGTTGGCCATATAAACATACTTTAAAAAAACGCCTATATAAATGGAATAACTAAACGCAATTAACACTTTTTAATAATAATTAATAATACACAATCTAGTGTAAAGTTATTTTTCTAGTGCGCAATCAAAAATCAAATACTGTTTAGTATATATATATATATAGTGCTATATAATAAACAAAATAATAATAATTATGTTTAGGTATTCAGATCTATTCACGAGTTATATAGGAGGAAACTCCTTTTTGTATTTAGTTTAAATTATCAAATATTAACAAAAAAATATATTGATGAGAATTTAAGTAAATATAAAAAATATCTAAATATAATTATATAATTAAAGAATACAAACATAAACACAATTAAATATAATTATGTAGAAAATATTTATTGTACGCCAATTTGAAAAAATTAATGGACGGCGCTGAGAAAATATAGTTCGGTAAAAGTTTCCATTTAGTTATGATCCTATACAAATAGTGATTTATTCGTAGACGGGACTTAACTCTAGGTTTTGATAACTTAAACGAGTGTCCTCTACAAGAATCATTAACTGGGACGAAAAGATGGTCCGAATCATCTGACTTTAAAGTTTTGTATACTAAGATGTACTAAGATGTACCCCAAAGCCTTCTATTATGTAAAGGGAAGAGCTTAAAAACTTTAACCGGTTGATGTAAATTTTGTTCTTAAGCTATCTAATGTCTTTAGTAAACGTGCGTTAAACATTATCTAATATCTTAATGTTTGCTGTCCGAAAAGGGGAGGTAACTTGATTATAGTATTCTAGATGGGGTCTAATATATAGCTGGTAGAGTAGCCGTGCACAACTTACAGAAAAATTACCAATATTGCAATAAAAAAACTTAGTGAGTTGAAATCCCTTAGAGGCTGCTATCCTATGGTGCATCGAGAAGTTTAGAAAATGGTCAAAATTAACTCCTAAATATTTAACCGAAATAACTAGGGTGATTTGTAAATAGTTTGGTACTCTAAAAATATTGCCTGAAGATTTGCCAAGTGAAAAATGTTTACACCTAAAAAAATTTAGAGAGAGCGCATTTACTAAAGACCAGTTATAGATACTAAAAATGTCAAGTTAAAGTTGTTCGGGATTGGAACTTTAGATATTAACATTGATAACATACAACAAGTTGTCCGAACGAACAACAACATTAATATAAATAATAATTAACAAGGGGCCGAGAACAGACCCTTAAGGCACCCCTGAGGTAATATCTACAGCTGCGGATGTAACGTTACCTAATTTTACACTTGATTGTAAGTTAGAAAAGAAGTTATAAATCTAGTCAAGCAGCGAAGGGCTGATCTCAAAGAGTCTTATTCAATAATGCTGAGTGAGGTACTTTGTCAAATGCTTTGCAAAAGTCAAAGTAAATAACATCAACCAAATAACAGTTTTTTAACATTTTAGTAAGGCTACCCGTAAACGTCAATAAATTTAAGAGCCAGGATTTTAATGGCATAAACCCATGCTGAACAGGGTTTATGAGATCATTATTGACTATAAAGTTTACTAAATGGGACTTAACAATTTTTCCATTATTTTACTAGAGAACAAAAGATTAACAGCTGACTTAATAATACTTAAAAAATAACCGTAAAAACTATTAATTTTGTTTGTTGGGGAATAAACCCAATCAATAATCCTGAAATAATTTCTTAAACCATTGAAATTGGCATTACTAAAGTCTGGAATAGGCGCAGATTTGAATTTATCATTGGGGACTGTGCTGGAAAGATAGACTTCAAAGGTCAAGACAGGACGATTATTCTTACCCAGCGGTGGGAGAACAGAGATAAAGTCTATTATATGGGAGACATTGATAAGAACTAAGTCCAGACAAGAAAAAAAACAGCCAACTCTATGCCTAGTGAGGAAGAAAACGTGTTGGAAGAGAGCATTTTCAATGCAGAATTGTAAAAGGTTAGAATCAAAGAAGTTGCCCTGACTGGATAGAGTGTCCCAACTAATAGAAAGGGCACTAAAGTCACCCATAAGCACTTGATACTTATAGGGAAAGGCAAAAGTTGAGTGAAGTTCTTGTAATAACGCAGAGTTAGAGGCTTCAGGGAGAGAAGGAGGTTTATAAAGGATAGAGAATTTAGCGTAGTTACCAGATGATAGAGAAATAGAAATAAAGAAAAAATTAAAACCTTGATTAGTAGAAACAAAGAGAGGAAAGAGAGTATAGATCAAACTATCATAAATGTAAAAAAGACATTTTGATCGCTT
The DNA here is from genome assembly GCA_025895645.1 of Cardicola forsteri. Taxonomy (NCBI): domain Eukaryota; kingdom Metazoa; phylum Platyhelminthes; class Trematoda; order Strigeidida; family Aporocotylidae; genus Cardicola; species Cardicola forsteri. The sequence continues at coordinate 9,741 of JAKXYG010000481.1, read as the reverse complement.
GGAATCTGACCGGATGACACTATAGCCTTGGATTGGCAGTTCATTATCAAGAATATCATCCGACAGCCAGGTTTTAGTAATACCAATTAAATGGGGCTTAGCATTAAACGTTAATAGATTTAACTCAGTAAGCTTATTTTGGAGACTACAAACATTAGTATAAAATATTTTTAAGGGAAAAGTGCAGGTTAAAGGAGAAGCGGTCCGGTTCTTTTAAACCGATGAAGGAATTGGACATGGCTCCGGGGCGTTAATGAAAAATCCTGCAAAATAGGGCTCTGGGGAAGGCCATTATCTAATCTCAAAGGAGTTAATCTAACTAATGGAATAGCAGATGATTTTGGACAGGCGGTGCTAGGCAACACCGGAGGTTTACCAATCCTGTCCGTGGTGGCATAATCCTTGTGCACCCAGATCTCTGAGAAATGGGACTTGACATTTGACTAACTACTGAGAAAATCATAAGCTATGTCAGAGGAATTGAAAAAAAAAACAATTACTGGGAGTGAAGGAAAGGTTTCGTTTACAAGACATGCACATAGCCTTGAAATTAATTGGCTGGGATGGCAGGACTTAACTATCTCTAAAACAATCTTTTTAAAGTTAGTAACAGTATCAGGAATTCCTCTAACTAATACGTTGTTTTCCCTTTTTTATCAGCAGCAAAATGTTTAGCAGCGGATAAAATATCCTCCTGTAAAAGTCTAAGAACGGTATTAGAGACAGGAAAAGGAGAAACTTTTTTAAATGTTAATAAGAGGGTCCCAACTAAAGCTTTGAGTTAAGTTATCTCATTAGAGTGTTTGTTGGAATGAACATATAGGGCTGAATGTGACTCAACTAATTCATCGACTTATTTGCAAATGTCGGTATTACTGAGTTTAACTTTATTGAGTAGATCTAAAATAAAGTCTAATTTGGTGTCTATTTTGGGGTCGGATTTGGAGATAACACGGGGATGGGCAATAAGGAAGGAATTTGACAACCAGATACAATTTATACAGTTAAAATTAACCTCGCTAGTAGCCAAAACGTTGTAGATAATCTCCGAAAAACCAGTACAATTTTTATGGAACCAAGTGTTACACTTGAAGCAAAACCTACCAGTAATTACGGACTTACTACACCCCCGACGGCCACAAATTGCTGACTGAAAAACTTTTATTAAAAGATTAAAAATTTCTAAAATATAATAAAAATAAAATATTACACGCAAAGCAATGTAATAATCGGGTTAAAGAGAATATAAAATGGAGGATTTAGCACGACACACACAATTCGAGCTTGAAACACAATTGGGCAATCAAAAGTTGCACAATTACACACAAAAACACAAAATTACACAAAAACTAAGCAGATAATACAAAAAATCACGTAAACACTTTGGTAAACGCAAAAGCAATAAACAACTTTTGAGCGCACGCCACACAAGCGTATCGTACGGATTCAAAAGTTTCAAATGATTTTATTGGTACCTTGATGGACTGAGATTGGAAATGGTTAGCAGAAGTTATAAAATACAGTGAATATTCCCTAAATTGTTGACATTATACAGTTTGTAACTTTTTCTTTACATATTTATGTAATTTAGTTAACAAAGTTATTTATTTAACGACTTATGTGTTTTTTATTTAAGTTTTAGTAAATGATGGTATTATGCTTTATTGCAAGAATAGATGTTGTTGTATATTATAATTAGAAATTATTTTTGCGAAGAATGTTACTTAATGTGTATTGTTAAAGTTTTATCTTAGGTATGTATTAGTAAAGGTTAAATATGTCTAAGATAAGTAACTAGAGCAGAATGCTACAAAGTATCACAGTGCTTCCATTTTCTTACGTCAATCGTCATAAATTGTAAAGTAGATTACTTACCCCTAATTTAGGCGTATTGTGTTTTGTTTTTTACATAATTGGTTAGTTATTTAATTACATAATTGAAAAGATTGAGCTTAGTAAAACGTTTTATCAGTTTGCTTTTGCATATGCAATTAAATGTGGCTTTCTAGTAAACAAACAAACAGTTCATATAGCCTTTTTATAGTTTAGTAATTTTCCGACACAATTTACAAAACTGGCAACACAGTTTAGTGTAAACTATTTCTCTACTGCGCAAATTGAAATCGATAACTGTTTAGTATATATATATATATATATATGTAATACTATATTATAGATAATTTAAGATTATATATATATATATACATATCTATAAACTAATCTAATATTTACATGAAATATTATTTGCTCAAATTTTGAAATAAGGTAAATGTTTTAATAGAAAAATTAATTTTAAATATTTAAATTAAATTAAATTAATTAATTAAAATAATGCATCAGTTTGTTGTATATTTAACATAATTGTGCAAAATAAGATAAAGTAAATTATTTAAAATAATAAATTTTAATTAACATTAACGCAGTAAGTAAGTTATAATATGTAAAGCAAGATGTTTAATATAATTGTTAAAAAGATATTTAAATCCATGCATTTATTTTAAATGCACTAATTACTGATTTACACCTCTTGTTTAAATTTGTGTTAAAAATTCAAGAAAATAATCTAAATTTATATGTTATCTTTTAATGTTATTCTGTAAAAATAATTATTACGATTTTAAAATAATGTTAAATATTTAGTAGTTGATTTACATTTACTTAGAAATATTTATTTAATAATGCCGAGTTGGCCAAAAACATATTTTGAAAACAACACCTATATAAATAAAATAACTAAACGCAATTAACACTTTTTTTAACGATTATTAATAGTTTTTTAATTAATTTGTTTAAAATAATTATTCAAAAGTGCATTTTAGTACCTTAAGTTTACGTTTTTACAATACAAAGTATATGTTGTTACTATTTCATAAAAAAATATTAATTTATATTAAAAAATAATTAATAAATTATTTTTTTTATATTTCAATATTAATTAGGTATTTTTAAAAGTGTTTATATTCAAAATTTAACATAGTAACCAAAAATTTGTAATAATTTAAAAACCGATTTTTTGTGTAATGTTACCGTGATAACGTTACTTTGGTTTTTACTTTAAAATATTGATTTGCTGTTAAATTTAAGTTAAAAATTAATATTTGCATACGAATGAAAAGTAGAAATACAGTATGTCTTGTTAAAACGATTTAAAAATTATTATTATATTTTAAATAATATTTTAGGTATTTTCTTAAAAATATTAAAAATGTATTTTTTGTTTGCTAAAAAATTATTATTTAACTTAAAAATAATTAAATACATTATTTTGTTAAATTATAAAAGTTAATTAACACAAATTTGGTTATTTGCTACCTAGGAGCAGAACATATTACATGTTATATATTCTTTATCACATAAAGTTTAGTTAATATTTTGTTACAAAATGAAAACATAAAAATTGTGTTTTGTAATAGTAAAATAAAATCGTTTTTAATACTAATTACTTTTAATTGTAGCTAATAAAACACTGACTTAAAAGGATTAATATGTTGAATAATAAAATAAGGTGCTGTGTATAAACATTTTTGTACAAACCTAAAAGTTTACAGTTGGAACAATATATATAAGCAACAAATATTAAATTGGTTTTGTAAAAAATATTAAATAACCCTTATTTAAAAAATTATATTAATCAATTTGAACAGTGGTCTTTTTGTAGTAAAATATATCAATATTTTTTATGCTAAAATGCATTTTACTTATGCCACGGTTACAATTGTTTATAAAAATAATAATTTGTATTGCAATTTTACAAAATCAATTGCATTTGTATTGTAATTTATTTTGTTTAAATAAAAAGCTTAATTAAACCTTAATAGGGGCTAAAATAAAAATAATTATATTTTTGAAAATCGTTGTTTAATAGCTCTAACATTAATTTTTTTGCATAGTAAAACTTAACATGTATAAGTATATTTAAATGAAAAAATATTTGTCCAAATTTTTCTCTTGTTATATGTTAGAATAAATAAACTGTATCAGCATTTTGACCAAAAGCATACCAAAACACTTCAGCCAAGTAGTTACAAACATGAGGCATCTCATTTATTATTTAATATTTTATAGTAAATTGTACATAAAACAATTTATTAACTCTAAAAATTAGATGTGTTTTGATTTAAGATATATCACAAGTCATATTTTATATTTGTAATTTTACTTAATTTTAGATTATGAATCAGTTAATGTTTTATGTAATTTTTTATTAGCTACAATATATATCTTTAAAATTATACTTGTATTTTAATTATCAAATAATATTGTACGTTTTATAATTAAAATGACGTCTTTATTGTATGTTATCTGATTGCTATAAATGTTTTGGTTTAATAACTACGTTTTTAAAACTAATTAGTTTAGGAGTTGTACATTTACTTAATTATTAAATGTGTAATACAAAATTATAGAATAATACTTAAATTATTTTTTATAAAGTAACAACATTTTGTTTAGTAATATTTGCGTAAAAAATAAAATTTTACAAATATTTTTTATTAACTAAAACTAATTTATATTAATATAGATAAAGATTTTGGTTTTTTTAATAAATATATTTTACATCCTTGTGACAATGTATATTTTTATGTATTGTAAAAATATTAGTATAAATATTAATAATAATTGAGGTTTTTAATAAATATATTTTATATGGTTGTGACAATAAAATGTTGGAACAACATTAGATGTAATCACAAACGTTTAATTCTATATATCTGTTGACATATATAAATTAATTGTTAAGGTGCACTATAATTATTAAATTTTAATTGATTGATATATAACGACAAAACGATATTTATTTATTGATTTAACAAAACTAGATTTTTACAATTATATTATATAATATATTTAGTCCAAAATTATATTAAAACATTTAACACATTTAATAATTTAAGCGGATATGCGTATCCGTATATATACTATAGAAATACCGTTGTAAAAAAACATAATAAAGATTACCTTAATTTAATTAACATGTTTATGAAAAATACGTTTAAATATGTGTATGTTAATTAATTTAGCTATTTTTAAACAATTATACAGAGGGTAAATTATATTATATAAAACAAATTGTTTTATATAAAGTTAAAAATATAGTGACAGAAAATAATTAGATATTTAAATTTATGCATTTATTTTACGTGTATTGGTGAGTTGTTTACATTCATTTAATTTTTTTAAATGTATTAAACAAATCAATGAAACAACATTATAATTATTTTTAATAAAATAACAACATTTTGTTAGTTGTGTTATAATCTAACTTTTGCTAAATTTAGTTTAACATTAACAAACACCGTATATATCATTCAATTTTATTTTTAATTAACCGATTTTAAATAGTGATATATATATATATATATTCAATACTATATACTAATTGAAATACAAATATAATTGTGTAGGTATAAATTGTAATTAATAAAATAATTACATAAATTATTGTTTGGCTCATAATCTAAAATTGAGTAAAATTATCAACATGAACTATTGTTTCAACATTAACAAAATGCAAAATTATGTAAGTTTTATGGTTTCTAAATTGATTCTTATATAATTTATTGCTAAATATTATTATTATTAAGCTTTAATATCTTACTAGAGATACATTCAGCGTACAATACATTTTTATCATCAATATATAAAAATAACAACTACAATTTTAAAAATAGTAATATAAATAATGTGAACAAAATAAAATAGAATGTCATATGTTAATGTATATAGATATAGTCATGATTTAAAAAAAAATTTAAAATTACTATTTTTTGAATAAGTCATTATGAGGCACAGTTGTTATATTAAGTTGTAGGATGTCCAAATTAGTTCAAATAAACACGTGGGTAGAATAATTTCTACTTTAGCAGGTTTGTTAAAATTTTAATTTTGTTTGATTCTGGATTGGTTGATATTCTGGATTAGTTAATATTCTGGATAAATATGGCAGACATAAGTATTTGTGTTAAATAGTTTTGGTTTTCATGTTCCTTTTATTTTTCCAAAAGCTTTAGATTTGTTTAAAGTTGTATGTAGTGGGTAATCGTTATTACCTCCAATCCTTGACACGGGGTGGTCTAGCGGTATAGCGTTCGAATTTGGACCTCGGTGGGCATGGGTTCGAATCTCACCACCGGCAGTCAAATGCGGGCCCACGTTCGGCTTCGCTAAAATGCCCACTGCTGAAAGATGTTTCTAGTAAAACATTTAAAGTAGCAAACATAATAATAATAATAATAATAATAATTGTATACAGAATTTGAAATGTTTATTAACAATATTATTTAATAAGATATTTAATTCCTGCAGATTTTAATACCAACAATATGCATTTAAAAAAAATGTTGTTTTATTAAATCGAAAAGAATTACGAATGACTAATTTGATATTAAAGTATAAAAACGAGATGTAACAAACAATTTAATAATATAGTTTTCAACATTTAGTTTTCTTAATCATTTTATTTAACAGCATAAGGATTTGGTTTTATAAATATATGCTTTACATAATTACATTAAATAAGTTTGCTATTTATGTTTACCCCAAGATACTTGATCTTGTTACGGGTACATATGTTTTCTGATTTAATTTAAATGTTTTGTTTAAATCTATTGTTTTTCTAGCGCCTCACTGTCAATTTTACCAGTTTGCATTTTGATAAATGTAAATTAAAGTCAAAGTTTGTAGACCACTGTTCAATTTTAGTAATAAAATTTTAAAAAATTTAAAAATCATTATTTGATAAAATTTTTGTGCACAAATCCATATCATCGGGAAATTTAAACAAATGTGGTGGCTGTAAAACTTGTAATGGATATACGTACAGTAAAAATAAAAACGGTGATAGTACTGCCATTTGTGGAACTCCACTATTATTTTCTGTAAATTTTGATTTTTTACGACCAATTTGTGTAAACTATTTTCTTTTTAAGAAATAATTTTGTAACCAGTTTTAAATGTGATCGGGTGTATTAAATAATTCAATAAGTAAAACTAAGTTTTCTTCTTGATGCACTATTGAAAGTAAATTTTTAATTAAGAAACATGCAGTATATTGAACATTTTCCTTTGTCAAGGGATTTAATAATGTAATAAATAAGACTGGCTACACAATCTACAGTAGAGTAAATATTTTTATATGCAAATTAACAATGATTATTACTAACGTTTAATATAGGCTAAAAGTCGTTAAGTATTTTTTTTTAGTTTATTTTAAAAACAATGAGATGCAAGCAATTAGGTAACAGTGTTCTGGATTTGTTGATAAAATAGAAAGTTTACAATTATTAATTAATTTTTAATTATTAAAGTTAATAATAGGTGTAAAATAATATTTAGTCAATTAATTAAAATGTAATATGTTTGAGTTGTTTAAAATAAAGTGATTATTTAATTCCGTAGTATCCATCCTAAATTGATTTGTTTTTGATTTATGAATAATTTTATTATTTTTCACGTATAAGCCTTTTAAGTTTAAATAAAAAAATATTGTTGTTTGTAATTTCAATTTTAACTATTGGACAATATTTGTGAATATAAGTGTTGTAAGAGCACACTGAGATCTCGGCCCTGATTTCTTTTGATTTAACTTGATACGGATAATTATCAACACCGCAGTTAATTTTAATCAAGAAAGCTCTTGTGTGATCTAAATTATCGTTCTGCAATTTATTATTACAAAATAATTTACATTTACATACCAATACTGTTTACTAACAAGAAAAACAAGACACAATAAACTCACAGAACAACAATCACGTTAACAACAAAAGTAGTGATATTAAGTACAAAAAGGCGCTTCAATACAAACTTCAAATAAAGTCAAAGTTGTTTAAATGTACAATAATATAAAAATTGTAATCGAAATAAAACTTAATAATTATTTTAAATATTTTATTCCAATAGTAACACTCCCGGCCAAAAAACGCAGTTTTTTTAAAGCGGACATTTCTAGGGCAAGATGAGTTTACAACAAATGACGCACAAAATTCCGACTTTGACTTGAATGAAAATACTGAACACCGGACACTTGTAAGGTTACCCATACATAGCAACCACAAGGATGCTTTTAAGTAAAAAAATGCTACCTAATGTCATTGTCAATTACAAACTTAGATGTACAACCTTTTACTTCAAGTATGTTTGTTCATATAAAACACTGTTTAAATGGACTCGTTAAACTACAGGCAGAAACTAAAATAAAATACTTAACCTTCTCTTTTCGTTTTCTTTTTAACCTTAAACACTTTGATCACAAAAATTTTTTTTTATGCTCTTAAAATCTCTGTAATATCCTTTAGTTAGCAATATAACTGGATAACATCAGCTAACTGTATTTTTAACAATAACAACCGCCTTTAAATTGTTTATAGAACTTATACTGTTGTCACTAATATACCCGAAGTCACTATTATACAATTTATAAATTTGTACTACAACATCTCATTTATATATTTGGCAACAAAATACATTCTTATCTATACTAGGTAGACAACTACTTCGCCCCCTGATAATCCAACCCAAAGGGGTTTCTATGGCGTAAGGTTCATTTCCCTTACCAAACCTTTAATCTAGGACCCAATACGGCTCAGGCACATTACAGCCTATCAATATATCAATTAAAGGAATTTCACTATGATTCAATTAAAGTTTTAATTAATAAGGCCAATTTTGTAACTTTTCCTCAGTGGGTATATTATTTAATATTGAAGGAAGCTTGTTTACCGCATATGCATTATTAATAGTAATGGGAAGTCCTCATGCATCTGGTTTAATTCTTAACTGTACCTTTTTGCACAAGGTATTATACTCCCGTTTAGTGTATTCATTTCCAGTTCAATTGTGCTCCCTTTTAACCCCAACGTTTTAGCAGTATGTATGTCTATCTATTAAGGTGCAATCAGATCTATTATCTAGAAAAACTCATCCATTTTCTACGGAAGAAGGACCTACCAGTTTTACTGATATTACATTTAGATATACCTTTGCAGTTGTGGACACTATAGCATTAGTGTTAGATTAAACATTTGGGTGCAAAAGCCAATGATGTGAACCTTTACAACCTGCTATTTTGCACCCAGTTTTGTATCTACATAAATTTTACGCATGCCTTTCTCTAGACATAAAAAACATAAATTGTTATTACTTACAATCTCCATTATATTAGTTTGTTCTAACTTAAGAAATTAGTCACAATTCTCAAGTTCATAATATCCGTCTTGTAATGGGAAACGCAAGCCTATTTTACTTACAATTTTAGACCTTGGTTCAGTCATTTTTGGCGCAGAATTTGCTTGCGATGCAATTTCACCAAATTAACTAATTATAATCCTTGCATTATTAGAAACAAACCGTAAAAGGTTTTTAAACAGTGGTTGTAAGATCTCACTGAGATCTCGGCTTTGATTTCCTTTGATTTAACTTAATACGGATAATTTTTAACACCGCAGTTAATTTTAATCAAGAAAGCTTATGTGTGATCTAAATTATTGTTCTGCAATTTATTATTACAAAATAATTTAAATTTACATACCAATACTGTTTACTAACAAAAAAAAACAAGACGCAATATACTTACAGAAGCACAGTCACTTTAACAACAAACGTGATGCATCCAATAAAAAATGGCGCTTTATAACAAGGTTCAAACAAAGTCAAAGTGTTTAAATGTGCAATAATATAAAAATTGTAATCGAAATAAAAATTAATAATATTTTTTAATATTTCATTTAAATAACAGTGGTT
>JAKXYG010000369.1:0-20412 GCA_025895645.1 Cardicola forsteri | reverse complement strand
TCAAAAAAATAATAACATGAATAGAATTACAATACAACAAAAATGCTTTTTAACAACTAATAAATTGTAGATGTAAATAAACTATTTTTAAAATACATACACTAAAAAACTGGTAACATTAAGCTAAAATTTTAATATATATAACCGAGGTGGTCTACCGGTACAGCTAATGTATTAAATTGTAAACTTATATTTTTGAGCAAAATGATAACATGAATACAAGTATAATACAACTAAAATGCTTGTTAATAAATTGTAAATGTAAATAAACTATCTTTAAAATACCTACAATAAAAAAACTAATATAAAAAACATTTGCTATATTTATTTTTTTAATTAAAATGTTTTTTGCATACAAACTTATTTGTAATTTTCTAAGATACAAAACAAATATTTTTTTTTAAATTTAAGTATCATTAACTTATAATAAAGAAGTATTGTTTAAAAAACTTATTTTACTTATAAAACTATAATTACGTTTTTAAACAAAAATAATTTTTAAATATTTCTCATGTTTAACGTACAATTTTTAATCTATTAAAAATTGAATTAAAAAAAATTTAATGCAATTTGATAACATGTAAACTTTAGAAATAAAAAAAATAACTAAAATTACATGTGAACATAATTATGTAAATGCTCTTGTGCATCGTACATATTTAAAAATTTTTAATACTACTGTACATCTCAGTTAATATTCAAATAATTTAAAACTTATTAAATATAATATATTTTTGTTAAAAAAAATAATTTTATTAAAATAAGTAAGTTGATATTTGTAAACTATTTTTTATAAGTGATATTTTCATGATAAAAACATAAGTAATTTTAAGTTACTATGCATATATATATATATATCAATAATAATTTAAATAAATAAAAAAATGAATTTTTACAAAATTGTTTATCTTACATTTTTACTACTGGTAATATGTAAGTTGCAAAGCCAAGTATACATAAGCTAATTTTGGATTTTAATATGATATAAAATATATGTATTTTTTGATAAATGTGTGGTTTAATATGTGTAATGTTTATTAATATTTAGGCATATATTGTGTTTGATAAATTAGTAATGTAAATATAAACAATAATAGTTTCATATTATTTTGTCACAAAAATGTTTTATTTATTGTATTAGTGAATTTATTTGTAACTATGACATAAAACTCACAATACAAAATAAATGCATTAAATACAAGGAAAAAACTTTTGTTACCATATATGTACTTATTATAAATATTACCCAATGCATTTACTAAAAGTTTATAACAAAAGTATAAAGTAATTATTATTTTTATTAAATCTAGTTTAATACTATTTTATTAACTATTTAAAATTGTCACATTTGCTAAATAATAAATTGATTTAAACAAATAAAAAGCATCGTACAAATGTTTCAACTATTTTAAAATTATTAACAAAGTATATACTAACAATTTTACATAATTATGAACCTACGTTTAATTTAGCGTTAAGCCAAAGTCTTAACCACTAGTTTAAAATTTATTTAAACAAATTAAGTAATTCTATTATTTATAATGAATGTTTCGTACTGCTTTAAATGTTTTAAAAAAACATTTTTTACAGTGTATGTTTTAACAGAGTTGAATGTAGGCTTGCATTAAGTGACGGTAATGGGATTAAAACTCATACTCACCCAAGTTTAAGTCAAACGCTTTACAACTAGACTACCCCAACACATTAATTAGTAATTTTTAATAATGTGTTTTATTATTGCTAACACGTATTTAAACAATTACTTGGTTTGGTGTTTTATTATATAGCATCTAGAATATTGTACAGTTTTAATAATCTATATAATATGTCTAACAGAAACAATAAAATTAAATAAAATATTTAATTTAAATCAAACACATATATGCACTTGTAATAAAATTATTTTAAGGTAAACATAAATCGCAAACTTACCTGATGTGATCATGCATAGGATATATTTATAAAAAACAAATTCTTTTGTTAATACATAAGAAAAGTAAAACACTAAAATGTTAATAAATACATTACTAAATTATTTTTTACATGCTGTTTTTTAATGTTATATTGTTAACCTGTAATTGTTTTGCTTTATTAAAAGAAGATTGCATTTTTTTTTAAATGCATATCTTTAGTGTCAATATTTACGTGAATTAAATTTTCCGTTTTATTAAATACAATTGTTAACAAACATTTTAAATTATGTATATAATTAGCATTATATATTAAAGGTAATACTACTTACCCACTACTAACAACTTTAAACAATTCTAATGTTTGTTAAAAACTGGAAGAACACAATCGTAACTCATATAAATTGTTATGTATGTTATATTTGTCTAACATAATAACCAATCAATAATTTTTAAAAATGTACTTCTACAAACTTATTAATATAAAAATTATTTTATTTATTTATTTAAAGTAATTAAAACATTTTACAACATAATGTAACCAAGCTTTATAATGACACATTTAAAATATAGTAAATTTAATTTTTTTTCTGATTTTATGTTTATTGTATTGACTAAATGTATATACATTATCAAATAGTATTCTATATTTTACTTTGTTCATATTATTTAAACTACAACATTTTTTATAATTTTGATATTAAATTTATTTATTTATTATTAATAATAAAACGTATTTTTGTATTAAAAGTACCATTATTGAAACACTAAACCCTAATGTAATAATAACAATAATAATAATAATAATTAATATATTAAAATGATAGTGTTAAATACATGCGTTTTTTTTTATTATAAAATGTTTAAAATGTAATGTATGATCTAATTAGTAATAGTACATACTTTTAATAAAAATATATTATTCCCTTTAAATAAACATTATTTTATTCAAAAATATTTTTATTTATTTTAGCAAATCACGTTAAAGGTACAGTTGTCTATTTGTTATAATAAAATTATATATATATATATATATATATATTTATCATAAATTAACTTTGTGAAATAAGATAATAACAACATAAATACACAATTAAATTCTAGTTGATTCTAGGGCACCACTTTACTTCTACCAAAAAACAATTAAAATATAAGTTTTTATCAATAAAACGATGATATAGTATATTTCAAAGAAGTCACTTCAATAAAGCATTTTATTCTAACAAAAAAATATTTATATCGGATTTACAATTAAATATTCCAATAAAGAAAAAAACATTGCCGTTAGTACTATTAATGAATGTACAATCATAATTTTACAAAATGGATCACCTAATACTGCTTTTAAACAAAAGGCTACATTAAAACAATGGTTTCTTACATATTTAAAAATTGTGGCAACAGTTTCATATTAATTGATGGATTAACAAAACATTACCTCAACAGAAACAACAGACTTAAAACACGTAGTTGTGGTCTGGTTACTTACATATAAAAAGAATTTTACTTTAAGTTAAGTGCATTATTTAATTTTTTGCAATTTGGCATTAAAAACGTGGGTGTAAATTGTATGTGTCTATTTTTATCTTATTATAAAAGTATTGATGTTATTATACGTATATGTCACCATCAGTAAGTTGCTCCAAATGTGAAATTAAAAACATATTTAATTACTCAACAACTGTTGGCAACAATTATTTGATTATATTTGCTGGTGATTTTAAAAATATTAATACAAATAATGTTTTGTCTTTAGATACAACCAACATAGTAAAATTTAATACTATAGGTAACTTTAGGTTAGATTGCGTTTTTACTAATGCTCCCCAATTCTACAAAGCCAAACTACTTGTTTTTATGGCTTTGTCAGAACACTTAATTATTTAAGCACTTTCTACAATCTATTCTAAAAACAATTATACGCACTTTACTAAACTTATATTAAAATTATATATGTTTGTTTGAGACTTATCACAACAAAACTTAAAAAAACTGAAGATATTTTTTAAACAACATATATTACTACAAAAGTTATAATAACTTAAACACCGCTACAAACAGTTTTGTTACAAACTTTAAAAATTATTTTAAAAGTTTTTGCCTCAATGTTAAAATACTTGTAACATCCACTAACATCAAATCAAGGAAACTAAAAAAAGTACGCAAAAAAAATTTGTATACAAAACTAACGACCGCTTTTTCGTAAAACATTTAAGTTTTGAAATAAGAAATGAGATTAGTTTTATTCAAAAGTGTGTCAATAATTTTTATTTTTTCCCCTACAACAATTCAAAAAATAAAACAATATTAACAAACTTTTGGAAAAAAAGCTGTTACCACCTTACTTAACGTAAACTCTTTAATGCACATGTTGTTTACAACAATGTTGTAGAACTAGCTCAACTAAATAACGTAAACATTAATAATAAACATAATGTTCCCATATCTATATACAATTTTAAAAATATTATAAAAAGCTTCAAATTTACAACGTCATTAGGTCCAAATGAGCTTAGTATGCAAATCTATAATTTTGCTTGCCCACAATATATAAGTTCATGATTAAAAATAAAAAGCAGAATTGATACTTCCAAAGTTGTCCCAGTCTCCAAAAACAAACAATTAAAAAAAAAGATTTTCGATTAATTTTATGCACGTCAATACTGATGAAGTTGACCAAAAAATTGATTTTGAAGGAACTAAGTGATACATTCAAAGCAAATAGTAATCCATGTCAATTTGCGTACAAGTAAAATAGTTCTACACTAGATTGTGTAGCCAGCTTGGTTATGTACGTTGCAAAATCACTCGATAACAAAAAAGGCTTTGTCATTTGTTTGTTTGTTGAATATAAAGCTGCGTTTGAAAGCATATGCAGAAGCAAATTGCTTAAGCGTCTTATTGAACTCAATGCTTCTAATCACACAATTAAATGGCTTTTCAATTATTTTGAAAACAATACACCCAAATTGGGTTCAAAAAATCTACTTTAATTCAAAATAACAAAAGTGTTCTACAAGGTGCGGTCTTATCTTATTTTGTTTTTTTATTATACGTAGATGATCTTCGACCAAAAAAGCCTGCTGCACTTTTTGAATATGCGGATGACATGGTGTTATGTAAATCCATCTTTTCAACCAAAGATAATGCACATTTCCTGGAGTCAATTAATAAATTAGTTGATTGGTTAACAAAACATAGTCTAAAATTAAATCCTACAAAATGCAAAGTAATTAATTTTAGCTCACACAAACCTTCAACTCAATTGACTCAACTGCATCCAAAGGTTTGTATTAAAAACGTGGAAATTGACACTTGTGAAAATTTTTAATATGTCCGTGTTTTACTAAACAACAAACTTACCTGGTCTGATCATATAGACCATTTGTTTACAAAAGCTCATGGTTTATGTTACTACATAAAACGTTTAAGAAACCTGCGTGTTCGCCAACATGTTATTAATACGTATTTTAAACATTTTAACCAGTAATACTGTATTGCTCCCCTGATGTTTTCGGGACTAAAAAAAAAGGATTTTATGAAGTTAAAAAAATGTATTACCACAATTAGCTGATCATCAGGTACTCTTTACAATGACATTCTTTATGAAATAACTCATCGACACTATAAAAAATGTTTTCAATTAATCAGTCGTATTTTCAACAACTCCAATCTTTCACTTTATCGTGATTTCAGCAAATTATTTGCATCGGAAATGACAAGAAGATCACATATACACGTTAAATGCAGAACCAATGTGTACTTAAATTCATGGATGCCTTATTTAGCAAGTTTATATCCAATCCCAACAAAGTTTAAAGTGATCTTAACATTAGCTTATTTAAATTATGATTATGTTTTTTTTGTTTTCTTAGGTCTGACTAATTATCGTTGTTTGTAATCTGCTTATTTTAATTTTTAACCATTTATTATCTTTTATTCAGGGTATTGTTTTATTAGTCATGATCACACTAAAGTCATTTGCATTTTGTTTATACTATTATGTTTGCAGAATATTAACCATAGTACATTTCCTAAATAATACCGTGTTTTTTTGCGCATATCATATTGAACATGATTATGAATATACGTTAATTTTAAGTTTTGTTAGTTTATGTAATTTCGGCTTATTTTACTTATTTATTTATGTATTTTTGGACTGATGTTACATACTGCTAATTGTATTGCATTTTTATAATTGTACATATTGTTTGTGTGCTGAAAGTTACTTCTAATAAGGTATCTAAACCAATAACCATAATTAATAATAAAATAATAATAATAAATTGTACATATATTAAAATAAAAACTAATATCTTTTATAATATTTTATTTTTTTAATTTAAAAACTTTAACTATAAAAATTGTTTATTTTAAGACAACTTTAATGCAATTCAGTTATTATTTATTATACAATATACAATATTCAATGATAAATACAATACACTTGTAATTGTAAGTTTTAATTAAAATTAAGATTGCTAGTTAAATGTTTGCTATAGAATTGATGTAATAAAATATTTTAAAAAATATATTTTAACTCATATATGGTTATATACACCTTATAATGTGTTTAATAGTTTATTAAATATTAATCTGTTATATATTTTAAAAAATAATTTAAACCGATATTTATTACAATGAAATAAAAGTGCTTGTTCTTTTTACAAAACTTTTTGAATTAATAATTAAAAAACTAAAATTGTCATTTAACTGCACAACTTATTACTTTACATAAATGTATTCTATTGTTTTAAAATATATTTTGATGGCAAGTTTAGGAATTATACATAACTTTATAATTGAACACAATCTTATTTAATACTAAACGTAAATTTTACAGACAAGAATTTAAAGAAAATAGTTATTTATTTAATTTCGGTTTATTTTTGTTTAAAAAAATAGTTTTATTAAATTAATTAACGTTAAAAATAATGTTTTAGATTATTATTAAATTTTTAATACTAGTATCCTTAAAAATGGTTGTATATACACAATTAAATAATAATACATTTTTATAAATGTTTGGTGTACATATTTTTTATTTTATTATTAAATATAACAGGGTTTAGTAAGTTTTATTTTTATATGTAAATTATGTTTAATGTTTTTAAAACATTATTTATTGTAATAAAATTAATTTGCTTTTTATTTAAACTAAACTTGTAATTGCAATTGTGTAGTTTAACTATCTAACTGTGCCCAAAAAAAACAATTTATAAGTTATTATTGTTTACATAATTAATTAAAGTGTATTTAAACATTTTGAAAAACGTTTTAAATCTTACAAAATATATATTTAAATTAGATCTTCCCAAATTAATATTAACCCTTTTTAGTCAACAAACCTTTATTTTGTCATTTTTAATTGACACTACAAAATTGTTTTTGCTGGTCTTTTAGACGGTACATGTAGAATTTGTTTAAATAATTTTTGTTTTTTAATTGCAATAATGTCATGCAGTACAAAAATTACAATTTTAATGTTTAAATTTAATTGTTTTATTTAATGGCATAAAATAAATTATAATTTAATTGATTACCAAAAACAACAAAACCTCCTTAATGTAATATTGTAACAATTTGAACATAGGAGTGTAACCGCTTTTTTGTACTAAACAAAAATATTAATTTTATACATTATTATATTAATTTAAATGTTTTACAAAATATATATTTTAACAATGACATTGAAGAAACATGAACATAACCTGCATTTAGTGCCTAAAAATGGGGTTTAAACTTATCCAGGTTTATGGCACTAGTTAACGTTTTGTACAATTTAATAATATTATTATTAATATTAAGCTTTAATATCTCAATAGAATACATTTAACATAAAATACATTTTTTACCATCAATATAAAAATGTAAGTAGGTACAAATAATGGGATTAAAATAAATAGAATGTCATATGTTAATGAATATAAATATAGTCTTTATAGTATGTATGTGATTTTTTTTCAATATTTAAAATTGCTGTACATAGAATGAGTCATTATAAGGCACAACTTGTATTGTGAAATGTTCAAATTAGTTTAAATAAATGCGTAGGTGGAACAATTCCTACTTTGATAGGTTTCTTAGTAGATCAATTTTGTTTGATTCTGGATTGGTTAATACTCTGGATAAGTAGGGCAGACATGAATGTTTGTATTGATTAGTTTTGGCTTTTATGTGCAGGTAAGTTTTTCTTGTTTTTCCAAAAACTTTAAATTTGTTAAAAGCTGCATGTAGCGGGTGATTGTTATTATTTTCAATCCTTGATGCTAATTGTATGCAAGATTTAAAATGTTTATCAACAATATTATTCAATAAGATAACATATTTGATTCCTGAAGATGTTGATACCAATGATATGCATCTTTTTAAAATAATGTAATCTTGTTTTAATAAACCAGAAAAAAATATGGGTGAGCAATGTAATATCAAAAAATAAAAGCATGATGTAATGAACAATTTGATAATATAATTGTTAACATTTAGTTTTTTAAATCTTATTATATAGTAACATAAGGATTTGGTTTTAAAAAAAATATGCTTTACATAATCACACCAGGTAAGTATGCTATTTATGTGTACACCAAAATATTTGATTTTGTTACAAGTGCATATATTTGTTTGATTTAACTTCAATGTTCTGTTTAATTCCATTGTTTCTTTTGGACGCTTTGTTGTAAATTTAGTAAACTTGCATTTTAATGGATTTAAATAGAGATCAAAGTTAGTAGACCGTTTTTCAATTTTATTAATAAAATTGTTTATATTGTTTTGATTATTGTTAAAAAAAACCTTTGTGCACAATACCATATCATCAGCAAATTTAAACAAAATGATGGCTTCGGCACTATCAATGGATTTACGCACAGTAAAAATAAAAACGGGGATAGTACTGCACCTTGTGGAACGCCATTATTATTTTCTGTTGACTCTGATGTATTACAACAAATGTGTGCATATTGTTTTCTTGATGAGAAATAATTTTGTAGCCAGTTTAAAATGTGGTTGAGCGTATCAAGTAGCTCAAGACGTTTAATTAATGTTTCTCTTGATATGCTATTGAAAACAGATTTAAACAAGGCTACACAGTAGAATAATTATTTTTATATGCAAATTGATAATGATCATTATTAATGTTTAATATAGGCTTGAGGTCGTTAAGTATTATTTGCTTAGTTAATTTTAAATACACTGAGGTGCAAGCAATTGAACGATAATGTTCTGAATTTGTTGGGAGAGAAATTTTTGGAATAGGTGTGATTCGTGAGATACGCCAAGTATTATATACTTCACAATTTATAATATACTTGTTTATTATTGTAGAAAAGGATGGAACAATTGCTGGCATGCAGAGCTTTAATAAATAACAACGTATTCTGTTACGTCTAAGTAATGTGCTTTTTTTACAACTGTTAATTAATTTTTGAATATTAAAATTAATGATAGATGTTGAATAATGTTTATTTAATTGATTAAATTCTGATATATTTGAATTGTTTGAAGTAAAGTAATCATTTAGTTTTTTAGCATTTATCTTACATTAATTTGCTTTTGATTCGTTAAAAAATTTGTTAATATTTTTCCAAATAAATTGTGAATCACGGTTTAATTGAAAATAATTATTAGCATAGTAATTAAGTTTGTTTATTTCCAGTCAAATTTGCACACATGTTTAAGTTTTTTAATTTAGTATATTGACTAAATTTATATGCTACCTTTTTTTGTCTAAGTCTTTTAAGATTTAATAAAGAAATATTATTGTTTGTAATCTCAACCTTAACTACTGGACAATATTTGTCAATATAGGTCAATAAAAAGTACAATATTATAATTTAGGCTAAGATTGTTAAAATTGATGTTATTAATGTCCAATAGTGCGGAATTAAGTAATGCTACATTTGAATTCGATGTATCGCGCACATGTATAAATGATTTAAAAATAGGCTTTAAATATTTTGAATAATAATGCTTTAAGTATATTTTTAGAAGTAGACGAATTATTAAATAGTCAGATGTTAAAAGAGGTGCATGTTGTTTTACTAAAAATAATCGAGAGCATTTGTAAAAATATAATCTAGTTGCTTTTAAAATCTTGTAAATAAATTAACTAGATTAGTAAGGCCCATTAGTTTAAATATGTTAGTATTTGCATGATTAAAATTACCAGTTAATATGATTAAAGTATTTTAACAACACTGATAAGATAATCAACTAGTTGGTTGTAGAAATAATTAATTTCCACAGTGTTAGTAGAAGGTGTTATATAAATATTTTTAATGTCAATATTTTTGTAATGAGACATGTATTTATTTCTGCAGTTGACAATTAAGACTCAATTCCATTTTGCGAATATTTAAATTTAGATTTTGGATTATTACAGTATTTTTTATTAATGTATGTAATAAGGCCTCCCCCAACGTTTCTTAGTGCAATTTTTTTGATCAAGTCAAAATATAAAAAATCTATCAAGTTTTATAAGATTATTCTCAACATATATATTCAACCATAATTCTTGGATTAATATTACACAACTATTCATATGTAATTTGTTTGTCATTAGAAATCGTATATCAAAATTTTTTTAAAGTATTGACCTGCAGTTTAATGATAGTAATAACGGTAAAGACATCTCATTAGGTAACTTAAATTTCAAAGTTTTTTGAAAACCATTATGATAAAATTTACGTTTATTTTGAACAATTACATGTTTTGGTGTGTTAGAAAAACCGTTTGAAATTAAATTAGGACAATGTTGAAATTGGGATTTTAGGGAAAAAAGCGTATTTTTGTTGAATTTTATTCTGATTGATTCCATTTAATAAAAAATAATAAAAAAATTGATTTATTCAAAGAAAAATATTAAAATATTAAAAAAATATTAAAAAATTAACGGTAAAAAAGTATTTAATTCCGGTGTTATCAAAACGTAGCGCAGCCATTCGAGGGTCCGCGTGTTTGTTTTTTGTCTCCGTCTTCTTCTACTGTGCATACTATTTTATTAACCATTTTTTTTAATTATTATTTTTTTACTGAGGCTTTAAATTCTGCATTATTACAAAAACTCCACTTTAACTTTCCTTTATTTTATAAATATCAAATAATAATAATAATAGTATTCTCCAATTTTGCATTAAAAATGCATTTTTACAAGATGCGGTTGCCACTACTAGACATAAAGCAAATTGTTTTTTTTCTACTTTGATTAAATTCTTAACAACATTTTTTATATAATTAATGTTACTAATTTTTCTTAATTTACAAAGTAAATCTCCTAATTACGGTATATAATTTTATTTATTAAACTCCGTAACTGTAAATTAATCTGGCTTTCTATTTTGTCATAATTACTTTGTTTACAAAATATATATTTTCTTAGGAGTCAATTGTTTTAAACGTCAACATTATTATGGCCTTTTCCATAAAGATACAAAAAGTTTACTGCTTAAAAACATTATGATAAGTTTTGTTTAATGTTTTTTTTTAATTTAAGAACAACCACGATTCAGTTCTTTTCTTATCTGAAGTTTGCAATATTTTGTGCCCGGGTGGTATAGCGGTACAACGCTCAAATTCAGACCTTGGCACTAAAATACGGGCCTACGTTTGTCTTCGCTATAATGTCCATTGCTGAAACATGTTTCTTGTAAAACACTCAAAGTAGCAAACATAATGTAAAAAACACATTTTTAATCTGTTTTTTACACAACTTTTAGTAAAACTTTCTTTACTGATTCCTCCTATTATTACTGGTCCTATTATTTATTATATAGTTAATAATCTTTTTTCTAGTATAAATTTATTATCCTAAGGTGTAGACTTTTTATACCCAAGAATCCCTAAAAAATAAGCTTTTTAATTAGCCCCAGTCCTATCTTATATGTTTAGTTTTTTTTAACTAAGGCAAAGTATCTGCAATCTGGATATTATAATTTATTAAACCAATCTACATATCCGTTTGTGAGTTTAAAGCAGATAACTATAGGCCTATCGGCATCTTATTGGTTTTTGGTAAAATCATAAAAAAAATTGCTATGTTTTATTTAGTTAGTTTTATTGTTAATAATAATTTTATAAACCCTGTTTAGCATGGGTTTATGCTATTAAAATTCTACTTCTCCAATTTATTAATTTTTACTGGAAGTCTTATCAGGATACTGGGATACTCTTTTTATCGATGTCATCTACTTTGATTTTTGCAAAGTTTTTAATAAAGTACTACATACAGCATTAACATCATTCAGGATGTCCTCCACTTCTAGACATTTTTTTTAAATTGCCAGTTTAGTGTTAAGTCAAATAAAGTCACCTTTGTCAAAATTTAGAGTTTCAATCCTGAAAAACATCAATTTGACATTAATATTATTTACGATTGGTCCCTAGCTAATACGTTCCCTTTAAATTTTTCTAAGTGTAATTATTTTTTTCCTTGGCAAAACGTTAGGCAGTACATTTAGTACTCCAAATATACAACTTATCAATTGTAAATATTTAATCAAAAACCTAGGATTTACCTTACACCCCTCCCTTAAATTTTAGGCACACTATAAAAAAACTGTTTTTGCTCGTTTTCAACTCACAAAGTTCTTCAAACGCAATCTAGTTAATATTCCATTAATTGCGTGCGTTTACTTTACCAGTTATTTATTAGACCATATTTCAAATATTGTATCCAAGTAAAATCCCCTTTTTATAAATTTAATATTATAACTTTAAACAAAGTACAACGTAATTTTACTAAACTTTTCAGGCAGCATAATAATGTAAATTACTCTAATTGTTAACAAAGGATTAAGCATTTACCTTTTAAAACAATTTTATTCTAGTTTACAAACTGTTCAAATCAAACTATAAAAATTATCTATTTGTTCTTATTAATAACTTTGGCAAATAACATTTTTATAAATTAACTAAACCCAGGGTACAATCCCGTCTGATCCTCATCCAATTTTTGCATAGAGTCATATTTGCATAAAATAATTTACCCACCCATGTTGTTTTAGTTTTATTATTATGCTCTTCCAAATCGGTCTATGTTAAGTATTATTTTAATAATTTTATTTAATATTTTTTATACATTTATATATATATATAACTTTTATTATTTATTGACATCTGATACATTGAACCAAGTACCAAAAAAAGTTTTCTTTTTAATTCGTAAACAAACCTGAAATCTAAACATAAAAACTGAAATACCATTAATCAATTTGTTTATAACATTTAATTTGTTTTATATAACTTATATTGTATAAAACAATGGTCAAATTTTATTAATTAGATTTAAGAAACATTTGTTAAGTATACAGATAATTACATAAGTAAATACAATGTTGACCTTATATGATACTGAAGTATATGTACCACTTGTTACTTATTTTTAATATATATAACATCTATTAATAAGTACACTATATAATACTTTACTAATATATATATATATATATATATATATATATAATATTATTTATAATTTTAAAACTTTTGTTTGATTGTCACCGCTGAAATATTAACGAATTTTTTGCATTCCTAACCGCTGATCAAAAGTTAATTTTTCTACAAGACTTCAAAAACAACTAGATTATATTTTTACAAATGCCCCCGATTACTTTTCAGTAAAACAACACGCACCTCTTTTAACATCTGACCATTCAATAATTCGTCTACTTCAAAAAATATGACATTATCATTCTAAATATTTGAAGCCTATTTTTAAATCATTCATACATGTGCGAGATACATCGAATTCAAATGTAGCATTACTTTAATTTGCACTATTGAACATTAATAACATCAATTTTAACAATCTTAGCCTTAATGATGCTACTGTACTTTTTACTGACCTTATTAACACCTATATTAACAAATATTGTCAGTAGTTAAGATTGAGATTACAAACAATAATAT
Organism: Cardicola forsteri; assembly: GCA_025895645.1. NCBI lineage: Eukaryota > Metazoa > Platyhelminthes > Trematoda > Strigeidida > Aporocotylidae > Cardicola > Cardicola forsteri. Next base: position 6,598 of record JAKXYG010000369.1, on the reverse strand, counting down.
TTCTTCATTAAATCTTAAAAGGCTTAGACGAGAAAAAGAGGTAGCATATAAATGTAGTCAATATACTAAATTAAAGAACTTAAACAAGCAAATTAGACTGGAAATAAACAAACTTAATAACTATGCTAATAATTATTTTAATCAAACCGTGATTCACAATCTATTTGGAAAAATATTAACAAAATTTTTAGCAAATCAAAAGCAAATCAATGTAAGATAGATGCTAAAGAACTAAATAGTACTTTACTTCATTAATATATATCAGAATTTAATCAATTAACTAAAAATTATTCAACACCTATCATCAACTTTAATATTTAAAAAATAATTAACAGTTGTAAAACAAGCACATCACTTGGACCTGATGGAATAAGTTGCAATTTATTAATGCTCTGCATGCCAGCAATTGCTCCATCCTTATCTACAATAATAAACAAGTCTATTATGAATTGTGAAGTAGCTGATACTTGGCGTATCTCACGAATCACACCTATTCCAAAAGTTTCTGTCCCATCAACAAATCCAGAACATTATCGCCCAATTGCTTGCACCTCAGTGTTTTTAAAATTAACTGAGAAAATAATACTTAACGACCTCAAGCCTATATTGAACATTAGTAATGATCATTATCAATTTGCATTTAAAAATAATTATTCTACTGTAGTGTGTAGCCAGCCTTGTTCATTACATTACTGAATTGCTTGACAAAGGAAAATGTTCAATATACTGCATGTTTCTAGATTACAAATCTGCTTTCAATAGCATATCAGAAAAAAAAGAATTACTTAAACGTCTTGAGCTACTTGAAACGCCCAACCACATTTTTGAACTGGCTACAGAAATTATTTCTCAAAAAAGAAAACAATATACACAAATTGGTCGAAATAAATCAGAGTTAACAGAAAATAATAATGGAGTTCTACAAGGTGCAGTACTATCTCCGTTTTATTTTCACTGTACGTAGATCCATTGATAGTGCCGAAGCCATCACTTTGTTTAAATTTGCAGATGATATGGTATTGTGCACAAGGTTTCATCAAACAATAGATCTAAACAATTTTGAAAATTTTATTAATAAAATTGAAAAATGATCTACTAACTTTGATCTCAATTTAAATCCATCAAATGGTTATTAAATTTACAATAAGGCGTCCAAGAGAAACAATAAGAATTAAACAGAACATTTAAATTAAATCAAACAAATATATGCACCTGTATAAAATTAAATATCTTGGTGTAAACATAAATAACGCCCTTACCTGGTGTGATCATGTAGAGCATATGTTTTTAAAAACCAAATCATTATGCTACTATATAAGAAGATTAAGAAAACTAAATGTTAACAATTATATTACTAAATTGTTTATTACATCATGCTTTTATCCTTTGATATTATATTGCTCACATGTTTCCTGGTTTATTAAAACAGGATTACATTATTTTAAAAAGATGCATATCATTGGTATCAAAATCTTCGGGAATCAAATATTCTATCTTATTGAATAATATTGTTAATAAACATTTTAAATCCTGTATACCAATTAGCATCAAGGATTGAAAATAATAACAATCACCCGCTACATGCAGCTTTTAACAATTCTAAAGCTTCTGGAAAAACAAGAAAAACTTACCTGCACATGAAAGCCAAAACTGATCAATACAAAAATTCATGTCTGCCCTACTTATCCAGAGTGTTAACCAATCCAGAATCAAACAAAATTGAACTACTAAGAAACTATCAAAGTAGGAATTGTTCCACCTACGCATTCATTTGAACTAATTTGGACATCTCACAGTACAAGTTGTGCCTTATAATGACTCATTCTATGTACAGTAATTTTGAATATTTTTTTTAAATCACATGCATACTGTATAGACTATATTTATATTCATTAACATATGACATTCTATTTTACTTTGATCCATTAATTATACTACTACTTTTTTTTATATTGATGGTAAAGAAATATATTTTATGCTGAATGTATCTCTAGTGAGATATTAAAGCTTAATAATAATAATAATAATAATAATAATAATAATAATTTTAATAGCATTAATTATTAAATATGTTGTGTTGTATTATTCAATCAATTATTTGGTAATTAAAACATTTTGTGTTTTTGCTATATATATATATATATATATATATATATAAATTTAGTGCCAACGGTGTTACTTAAACCCATTTTTACACAATTAGAGTCTAATTATGTACTGCTAGACAACTGTGGCTTCTTAAATGTATACATTAAATCTAAAATTTGGTAGTAAAATACTATGTTTATAAAAAATAGTTATAACGTTTGTAAAATACATACATAAAGTTACAAAAATTACATATGAATGCATTTAAATGTTACTATATCTTATAAAATTTACTTAAAGTTGCGGTGACAAGTACGTTGGTTGGACAATGCGTCGTTTATCTAATCCTGGATAGGACAAACAGAAGTAAACACTTATTACATTCTCTATATTACGTTACTTTCTACAAACCAAACATTAAATAAACTTTTAAAAAAATGTTTTAAAATTGTGCTAATTACTTCAAATATGTTGAATATTCTCAAAACCTGCTTTATGTGCACATAAACAATTTGTCATTACATTAACTTAACTTAGTTGTAATGATTGTGTGTAAATGTTTTCTGTACCCCTTTTTTGTATATATGCTAAAATAAAATATGTTTGTAACTGACCAGAATATACAAAAATAAATTCATTTCACAGTTAACGTCTTCTTATATTTTTATTTGAAATTGTAAAGGGAACCCAATGCTTTAAATGTATAAATTCTTAATAATAATAGAAAAATAAATTAAAGAACCTATATGTTTTTAATCGCATTATTTACATTATTATATTGTATAGAGAATGCTTTTTGTAATTAAATTTTCTAATGTTCGGAATATAATTTTTATGTTTAAAAGTAATGTACGAAATTGGATAATTATAAATAAATAATAATAACCTAGTAAAATTATTATAATTTCAAAACAATTTGCAAAATAATAATAAAAAATTAAAAATTGCAATGTCTGGTTAATGAGTTTTTTATAATTGTTAAATGTAATAGCAAACTGTACGTTTATTTCTTTAAATATAATTAATAAATGTATGCACAATATAAAATTATTTTTATTTTTTAGTCCGACAATTATTACAATAACATTAAAGTACATTTTCCTTTTACAAACTTTTTAAAGTAGAAATTACATAGATTTAATCTTTTCGCTTTAAAAACATAAGCATGAGGCAATAAAACAACAATTACATTAAAAAATAAAAACAACAAAATCTTTTAATTTAAAGTGAACATGAGGAAAAATGTTTCCATGTATTTAAACATATTGCCAAACGTTTTCCTTAACCCCATAAAACATTTATTTTAATTAAATTTTCTTATATAGTTCTTAGCTAAGTTTTTTTGTAATCAGTCGACGTTTTTTTACCATTTACAATTGTTTATTCTAAAACCGTTCTTGCTGGTCTTTCGGGCGGTAAATGTAGAATTAAACTAAGTAATTAATTTCGTCTAATTGTAATAATGTCATAAAGTAAACGAGAGTCAGGTTTTTTATGATCTCATTATTTAAAATTAAATTTAATTATTTAAAAATATGTTTAAACAATTATTTTTTTTAAATATTTTTTTTGGTAATAGTTTCACTTTTATATACTGCCATTACAATAATTATTAATGCGTACAAACAAAGTTTTTTTAGGCGACTGAAAGAACATGATCATATTAATTTGGGTCTATTAAAAACAATTCTGGTTTTAACATTAATTTTGGTTTTTCCGTCTTTACCAATATTGCTTTCCAAATATTAATTAATTAACTTTTTTGTAACAAAATCAATTTGTTGTTCACTAATTTTAATTGGCAAATTATTGTTTGAATTGGTGTAGAACATTTTTGTTAATCTGCCTTGGTTCCATTTTATTTTATAAAACAAATTATTTATTGATTAAGTCATAGTAAAATCAGTTACCAAAAAAACAGTAAAAACATTCTCGACCTACTCCGATAACAATTTTAAACAAAACAGTATGTCCACTTTTTGTTCGAACACAGCAACTTAAATTTTGGTATAGCGAACGCATAATATTTACATATTTTAATAGTATTCCGTAAAGCTTAACGATTTTACACAAATATTTTTAATGAACACTGTTAAAAGCTTTTATAAAATTAATTGTAAATAATGGCTGACATTCTTGACTTTGTTTAATAATGTTAATAAAAATTAATATTTGTTCAATACAGCTGTTTTTTTCCAAAAATCTGCTTGTTGTTTTCAAAGGTGTATATCTACCGCATTACTAAAACGATTTAAAATTAGTTTGCAAAACACCTTACCAGGAACAAACAATAAAGTTATTTCTAACTAATTATTTCAATTGTTTAGGCTTCTTTTTATTATTTGGAACTTGTTCATAATTGGCTAAATTAAATTATTTTTTAAATTAAACAAGGCAGGGTTATTAGTGTATATGATTACATATTTATTTTCTATTATGTTTTAAATATATTTTTATCTAAGTAATTAACTTTAAAAATAAATTTTGGAATGTAATTGTATTTGTAAAATTATTATTATTATTATTTGTTTTTTAATTCAAAATGAGTTAATAATTATTTTATTGTAAATGTTCGGTTTACATATTATTGTATTCGTAATTGTTAAATAATACAGGGTTTAGTAAGTTTCTTGTTTAAATAGCAAAATACATTTTATATTTTTAAAACTTTATTTTTTATAATTAAATTATTTTTTTTAAACTAAATTTATTGATTGTGTATTTTAATTTAATTAATGTGAGCAAAATAATCATTTAATTAGTTTTTATTGCTTACAAGCCTCATTGTTAAAATGGTATTATACGCAAGTTGTTTAAATATATGTAAAAAAATGCGTAACAATTTTAAACGGCATTCTTTACTTTAATAAAGTAGATATTATAGATAAATTATTAATTTAATTATTTAAAATATAATATTGTTATTATATTTAAAGTGCTATTTTATACTAAAATAAATTTAGTTTTCAAACAAATTTTGAACAACGACTTCTTAAAAGTTTTTACTAAAATTGTATTAAATGCTATTTGCCTTAAAGTATGTTAGTCAAAATCAATAATAAACGAAAATCATATTTCTAAGTAAAAAAAAATTTTTTTTGAATAATATTTTAAATATTATTTATTATGATTATATGTGCACAATTTTACATATTTAGGTAAAATATCCATTAGCAGTTAATAATTTAACAATATTAAAAATGGGCCAATTTGTAGTGCTAATAATGGGAATCAAACCAATACTTACCCAGGTTGAAGTCGAATGCAGTATGACAAGACTATATTTGTCTAATACGTTTGTGTTAAGAGTATTAAACTAGATTATTAATTACTTATTTATTAGTTATTACAAATGTTAAATGAATTAATTTAGGTTCAGGTAAATACATAATTTTAAAACAATATAAACCTATAATATTTTTGTAATTAATTTGTTTTTAAACTAAAAAATATGTAGTAAATTGACAAAATTTTACAAAAATTTGTTCTATTTCCTTTTGCTATTTTTTAATTATTACAATTAAATATTGTCATTAATATTTTAAAATTTAATTATTATAAAATGCAATAATAAAAAATATATTTAAAAAATAATGAATTGCTTCTACCTATTAGTAGTGTTAAAGTTACTTTGTGCAACAAACTTTTTATTGTTTTTTAATTTCAAATAGGAGAAATCAATTTGTTTATAGTAGTAATTGTTTATTTTTTATGAAAAAATATTTTTATTCTTTTTTTTACTAAAACATTATTAATATTTCTAGACAAAAATAATATTTTAAAATGTACATATTTTAACAGTATTTTCCGTAAAATTTAATGATTTTCCACAAAGGTTTTTTTATGAACACTGTCAAAAGCTTTTGTCAAAGCAATAAAATTAATTGTGAGTAATACCTAAAATTTTTGACTTTGTTTAAAAATGTTAATAAGGGTCAGTATTTGTTTAATACAACAATTTTTTTTTAAAAACCTGTTTGTTGTTCTCAAAGGTGTTTATCTACCGTATTATTTAATTAATTTAAAATTACTTTGCAAAACACCTTACCAGATACAGACAATAAATTTATGTTGCACCAACTATTGCAATTGTTTAGGTTTTTTTTTGAAAAGAGTAACAATTACTCCTTGCCGCCAATAATTTGGAACTAGTTTATAATGTTATATAACATGAAATAAATAAGCACGTTTATTTGCTACAACATCATTTTTATAAATGAGTATCTTTGTAGTTATCTTGTAAAGTCCTCCTGCATATCACTTTGGTTACAGAAATATTATTAATGTATATTTCCAGATTTTGATTTAAATTTATAGCATTATTATTATTAATATTTATAAAAGTATTTGGCATGAACTGATTTAGTATTTCTTTAAAATGTTTTAGTTATTTCAATGCTTGCTTATCATCTGTTAAATATAAGCTTTTTTTTAATTGAAATAACGGTGTTCTTTCTAACTCCTGACACTTGTTTTACAGTTTTACACAAAGTCTTGAAATTATTTATGC
>JAKXYG010001159.1:0-89528 GCA_025895645.1 Cardicola forsteri | reverse complement strand
TAGTAGTAGTAGTAGTAGTAGTAGTAGTAGTAGTAGTAGTAATAGTGATAAATTATCTGTCATACGGTATTCAACCACTCCAAAATACAATTATGAATGTCTTTTCCGTTGTGGTAGTAGATTTTTTTACAATATAGACAACTGTTATACACATATCTATATTTTATTAAATATCTTTTAATTTGGACATTTTTGTAAATATGTTTTAATATGGTATGCTTTTACTATTTGAAGTTGTTACATTCGAGTTTAAGTTTTAATTTTAAGGCTTTATATCTATACTTAACATTAATATTAAATTACATTTACTAAATACAGTTAGTTATATATTTATTCATTTAATTAAGAGAATATACTATAATTTATTAATTATAAATAATTTAGCTTCATGCATTATTTTTATCATTTGTCTTAATACAATTTATATTGGCATTAAATTAATTTTATTAATATTTGATTATTTTATATACTATTATTTTTAAATGTTTTTGTTCTAACAAGAAAAAACATTTAAAAATTTTTAAATGTTAGAAATATAGTGTCTTAAATTTGTTTTTACTTTCAGCTTAAAAAGTTTGTTGAAAAAACACCATGGAAAGAGTATAGTTTTCAAATACACATTGTACCTGATTTAACATTTCAAAAAACAATAAATGTTTTTATATTTAGAACATACGGACAAACTTTTCAAGATTACATTAATTTATCCAAGATATTGGTTAAGTATAAACTTGAATATTTGAGAGGTAATATATATATATATATATATATATATATTGCTATAAGATTATTATTATTTGCTCTAAACAACACAAAATGACAAGATTGATCCATGTAAAAATACGTTTTTTACAATGTTTTATTGATTTAACACTATATTTATATGGATTACATTGTTTTTATGAAACGCTTTTAGTAACCTCTTTATTATTACTATTATTAATGACACTTTTCAAAACCTTCTTTTGTTTTCTTGTACTCAAAACAAAAAACCCGGCTGCTAATTGTTTATCGATTATTGCTATATTGTTATACAACAAACAATAGCCAGTTTTTATAAAATATATTAATCATAATTTAGTACATCCATGTAATTTGTAAAGTTATTCTATAAAACTAGCAGTATATATAATGTATTTATTCATAATAATTAATATATGCTTCTATATAAATAGATTATCTAAATATATATATATATATATATATATATATAGTTGGTGTTATACTAGAATTGTCAGATTTACTCTCTCTCTCTCTCTCTCTCTCTGTATATATATATATATATATATATATATATATATATATAACCAAATAATGGCAAAACATGAACGGCTGTTAATGTTACATACAATGTTATTGTTAGTTGATTTCATTAAAAATAAATATTAAAATAGAAAATTGTATTTAATGATAAACAGTACTCCACTTCAACTTTCATTTTAATAACTACGCATTTTACACTATTTTGTTAATGATTGTACTTGGTATGAACCTACCAGGAATACTGTATAGCTTTTGCAATTTTTCTAAATATTATTAGTAGCATATATTATTCATCATGTAATAAAACCTATTTCTTAAAATGTGTATCAACTTTTTAACAAATAAAACTTGAAGCCAAATTTAAAACGCAAGCACAAAAATTATTAATATTTTACTTGAAATTGCAAACAAGTAAAAACATTTTTATTATAAAATTAACATCTTAAAATAAATGTTTTAATATTATTATAAAATTTATTGTGTCTATTTTGTGTTTTTAATTTCTTTTATAAAAATTTTCTATACCAATTCCACATTATTTGGAAATTTCTAGTTGTTTTAATGACAAAAAACATTAATTTATTTTTATTTTTAATTTTCTACATAAATAAAAAATAAATTAGATATAAAATTTTTGTTAGCCAATTTACATTAAATTTAAAATACGATATTTATTTTTAATGTTACAAATTTACGTATTAATGCTAGTGTAAGAGAAATATCTAAGGAATCGGTACTGATGCAATGTTGAGTTCCAACACCGGCACCAAAACAAAGCCCACGTTTAAATAAAAAATATTTCTTATAAAACATTCAAGCAATATATTTTGGAGGAAATGCATTCTTACATATTTTCTTGTTGCTATGATGATTGACGTGCGAAAATGGAAGCACTGTGATACTTTGTAGCATTCTCCTCTAGTTACTTATTTTAAACATCTTTAACTCTTACTAATACGTACACACATTAAGTAACATTATTCACAAAAATAATTTTTAATTACAATATACAACAACATCTATTTTTGCAATAAAGCACTATACCACTATTTACCAAAAACATATAACCTTTTAAAAAAATTAAATTAATAATTAAAATACATAAAAATGTTTAAAAAAAAGTTACAAACTTTATATTGTCAATAATTTAAGGTACATTTACTGTCTCTTATAACTTCTGTCAGTTAGTTTCATTCTCAGTCTATCAAGGTACCAATAAAATTCTTTCAAACTCAATTTGTTATAACGTAAACAGTATTCTTTATAAATAATACATCATTTTACAACTTTTTAACATACTCTTTAAAAAAACCAAACATAAAATTAATAACACTTAAATCTGGGATGTTGAAGGTTGAATGTACGAGGGTTCGTTTTTTGGTTAATAAACTTTTTGCAGTCTAAATAGGTTAAACATATAGTAAATCATAAGTTATACTAAAAAACACATTACCAATTTGTAAATGTACACTGGAGCATTATTTTAAATATGTTTTAAATCCTTTGAGACATCTTGCTAAAATTATGACTATAATGCTCTTAAAGAATAATTTATTAATTTTTTACTGTTTAATATTTCGTTAGTACGAATGCACTTTTGTAACTCCAAACACTTCTTAGTGCATTATCTATGTAGATAACACACGTAAACAACTTATTTTGCAAACAAATTGTGACATTCAGCGAAATCTACACTACACTCGACTTTGGAATGTTGAGTGCGAAATTCGTAAATAACAGCACAAACATTTTTAATTCCATCTTCTTCTAAAACTATTTAAGATCATTTTGATACTTTTTAGTAAATGCCATTAACTGAATCTTTGTGTACAGCTAAATAGAACATAAATTAGCCCAAATTAAAATATTTTCACAATTTTACACATTTTTGAAAATCCAATATTAAAAATTTTCTAAATTTTTTTTGTTTACTTTCTTCAACTTTATTATTCAATTTCTATTTAATTTTGTAATAATAAAATTAACATACTTTTCGCTTGTAGATCCATTCAATCCATTTATGTATAATTGGGAAGATGTTTTATTCACAAATAATTTTACATGCTAAACACGTTTAGTTTACGAATTTTCAAGATTTACTGAACATCACCCCATTTTTAATATAAAATTTGACAATTTAATTTTACTAGCTAATAAAAATTTAGCGTAATTATACGTAAATTGATAGAATAAATCAGACAAAATTATCCCATAATTTACCAAAATCTTCAAACTAGCTACACTGACCTGATTCATTAAATTAGGTATTTTTTATTGTACAATATTTTATTAAACAAAGGATTTTTAAAATTATTTATATTATATTATTATTAAATTGTTTTTATTTGACCAATCAAATGTGTGGTGCAATATTCTTTCTTTATATGAGGCACGTATTTTAAAAAAATTAATATTTATTTTCAAAAAAATAGTAATTTTTTATTAATTAATTTAATAGATATATTAAAAATAAAAACAATTTAAATTTTCTATTGCCAAATAATTTCAGTTTGAATGTTGCAAGCAGTTATTATTTTTATTATAGTAAATTTTACAAAACAAGTTTTATCGAATGTTTTTTTTAATTATTTTTAAAATGCTAAGTAATGTGTTCTTAAGACAAAAATGAAAATTTTTATATTAATTGGTAACTGGTTAATTGCCTATGCTAAATAGTTGTAAAATGATTTATAATATTTACAGTATTATTTTTTACATTTTTGCATTCTAACATGCTGCTGAAGCTGCATTATCAAAAATTAAATTTTACCATAATTAAATTTTTATACGGTTGCCGAAACGTATATAAACAACATAAAAAAACATAAACTATTATAAATTTAACACAAAAAATTTAAATTAACATTAATTAAAGGATTCAATTGTTACTAATAATTATATAGTTATATATTTATTTATTTACTACTTCAAATGTTGTACGAGAAACATCTTTTAGCAAGTAGACACTTTAACAAAACCAAACGGGAACCCGCATATAGCTTCGGTAGTAAAAATTATACCCATACCTGCCCAAGTTTGCGACCAGCGCTACACCACTGGACACATCGTTGTTATAATTAATATTTTGATAACTTTTTAATTAACAATAATTTACAGTTTGATAATTTACTTATTAGTTATAATTTAATTTAAAAATTAGAAAATTTATTTTCGAATAATAGATTTTACAAAAAAATCACTGTTTTAAGAAATACATGTATAAATAATTATATTTTATATTATTTTATTTACTAGATTTTTTTAACTGTTACGTTTTATAATGTACATATTAACAAGATATTCTTATACACATATGTTAGTGTTAAAAATATGTTTGTAAAATTTGTAAAAATTAATTTTTATTAAACATTTATTTTTAATTTCTATGCAGTAATTAGACTTAAAAGTAAGTTGTTTTTAATTTAAAATATCTTAATATGTTTATCTTAAATACTATAATTATGCTTACAAATTTAAAATTGCTAAGAAATATTTTAACACTACATAAATTAAATATTACAAACATAAACTAATTCTAACTATTATCATTTATTATTGATTAATTCAGCTTTTACTACACGAATGTCTTACAGTAAAACATTTTTGATCAAGCAGACATTTGACCAAACCAAACTGAGCCTATATCTCGTGCCGGTGTTGAAACTTAAACTAATACCTGCAGCCCGTTTCAAATCTATTGCTTTACCAACTTTACCATGCCAACAGTATTATTATTTACAATAAGTTACCACGTTATAATTTTAAAATATAGTATTCTTCTTATAGTTAAATTGCACATAACAAATTTCTTTTATGTTAATTTGTTTTAAAAATTATGTTGACAACAGATAATGTCAGTTGCTTTAATATTTTGTTTTAGGTTGGTAGAAATTACCATGGTGCTAGACTTGTAACTGGTTAAACAATATTTTAAACTTTTTTTGTAAAACATGTGCCATTATTTTGTCGTTTAAACACAAACAAGAGACAACGGTTGAATTTAAAAGTTAGGCTGTTTAGATGCATAATATTTAAAAACTAAACTATTTTAATATTTTTGTTTCAGAACGGAAAAAATAGCTAGGATACTCGACTTGTGTTTAGCTAAACTCCAGTTTACATTTAAATATTTTTACATAATTGCAAGTTTGTTTAATATAAAGTAAATTTCAACATGCTAAAAATGCTTTTTTAAACGTTATAGAGTGCAATAAAAACATAAATAATTGTATATTTATTCCTTTATTAATACAAAACAGTAATTATTGCAACATGGTTCTTTTTTATTTTATACGTAACTTGTTATGTATTAAATTAATAGTTGTTTTTACCTCTTAAAAATACTATATAAATTACTAATAGGTACATCAAGTATGTATGCTCATAAATATATATTTATTTATTTTAAAATAACTAATATATAAATTATAGATAAATAATTTAGAAACCAAAATATAATAGAAATTACTTTTTTTATTTATTTTAATAAAAAATATTATTTTAGTTAAATTTAATATAATAATGTTTTAGTGTTCTATGTTTCTTTTTTTTAATTACATAATTTATTTTAATTTTAAATTATTTTAGAATATTTGCATATCAAAGTTATCTACAATAAGGATCAAAAAGTAATTCTTTGTAAAAAAAATGTTATTAATTTAGCATGTTAATTTTTATGCACATAAAATTACAGCTTGAATTATTTATGCTGTGTAAAATAAGTTTTAATAAATTACTAATTTTTGATTTTTTCAATAATTAAAATTTTTTACTTGTTTATTTAAGAGTAAAATAAAAATAGATACAATTAAAACTTGAGACGTTATTATTAATAATTAACAAAACATTACATAAACCGTTTTCTTTAAGGAGTACAAGGCATTAAGATTGTCTTGTATAACTTTATTTTTATAAATGTCTTCGTTAAATTATACGTATTATTAATTTTAATTTTTAACAACGTTTTCTGCAGTCTAGCAGCCTATTCTAATGTTTTTAATTATCCATTTTAAAACCATCTACAGTAAAACTTGACCAAATAACTATATTGTTTAATTGTAAAGAATTTGTGTGTAACCCTAAGATTAACTTTACTATTTCCGTTTTTACTCATAATACTTACCAGATATGTAAAATAATTTAAAAATATAATATTTTATACACTAATTCTAACAGGCATTTAATCACATTGTTGTGTGCGAATCACTTATTTTTTATAGTCAATGCATAATCTAACTTATGTTATAGAAATGTATATTGTTATATTTTACATTATTTCTTGTCTTAGAAAACAAACTGGTATTACCTGTAAAATTGACATTTTATTTGGTACCACATACCAAATTATTTGTAAATTAAGTCATTATAAAATTAATTGATAGTAGCAAAGGAATAGTGACAAAATACATTCCGGATGCATTGTGACCGTTTTTAGTTTTAACACAACCAGAATTTGGATATAACCAATTCATAACATGCACGTATTTTATTTAACAATTTATTACGGAAATTATTAAAAATACAATTAATTCTTACTGTAATTTTATCAAGATTTTATTCAATCCCCTAACAGAATTATATTTAATTTTAGACTTTATTTAAAAATTGTAATTAGTAAAACATATATACAATGGCTGTTAATGCATCAATATATATATATATATATATATATATATATATATGTATATATATATATATATATATATATATAATATGATCGAGTAAAATATTTTTTTATTATATTTTATCAATCAAATATTTAGAAACCAATTTAATGCCAGCTTTATTCTTATTAAAAAGGATAAGAAATAAGCGATAGATAATATAAAATTATATTATGCTTTGCTTTGCTTTATTAATATTGTACTTGTTACTGATGCTTTAATATTAGAAACATTATGTTGATATTATATTTAGTAGAATTTCGACAATTGAAGTGTAACTAATAATTTTACAGTGGAACTAGAAGTTCCACCGTTGTCGGTTCCAACTTTGGTTGAGAAAGGAGGACACTTTAAGCGAAAGATTAACATTTTGGTTTCTGTAAAAACAAATTGCTAAAGAAACAACAAGAGGATATTATTTTATTAAAATACGGTAAAAAAGTAAATACAACATAATTTGGGTGACGGAGTTTGGCAAAATTTAAATAGAATTTTAATTTCCGTTATGCACAATCTTCAAAATAACCAAATATTTAATGTACGGTAATGGAGCAATCTTGAGTAGCCCTATGCTTTTCTAAGTTAATAGGTTTTAAAATGTAATAATAAATAATAGTATTAACGAGCACAATAATAATTGCAATTGGGATTATGTTTTTTTTTGTTTAAAAAATATGAGCTTAAACTGCTAAAAGCGTCTATTATTTCATAATTACTTTACATTAAGGTGCACTTATCTCTTGTAATAGCAACAATTATGTATTTTTACAAATGTACTGTTGTTAGTTTTACACATAAATTGTCATTTTTAATCAACACAAGTACAAATCCACTACAATAAATGCTGTTGTTGACAATAATTTAACTATATCAAACCTTTTCCACATTTTAATATATTAAATATTTATGTTGAGTTATTAATTTATACTATTTATGATTTAGAATTATAGAAATTATATCGATGAATTGGAAAACATGTATAATAAATTACAAAAAAACATGAATTGTTTATTTGGCATAAATAGCGGAACAATTAAATGCGAAGTCCATTTAAAATTTCTTGTTGAAAATAAATTATTTGGATCATTGCAGTTTATGTATAATAGAATATACAAGTATTTAATGAATCTGTCTAGCAATTTTCAAACGTGTAAGTTTTGAACAAATAATCATAAAACTTTACTTATTAATATTTCTACATATATTTTGTATGAGGTACAATAAAATACTATAAAAAATAATAAGATTTGTTTTAACCGTTCTTTCTGTTTAATACTTTTGTAGATTTCTATTGCATTTGATAACGCAAAACTTTTAAATTATCAAAAACGTTATAACTAATGTAACATATAGTTAAAGCGTTTTTTTTATGAAAACTTAAAATTAAATAAGTATTCTGTACTGAACATAGTTTTATTATAAAAATTACATAAGCATTTTAATATTATATAATTGTTTGCATTTTAAAATTTCTATGAGCTGTTGATTAGAAATTTTTAATTTTATAATTGTTAAAGATTTTTGTTTACTGCGTTGAATGTTTCGATACAAATAAAATATTAATAAATATTTTGATAATCAATTAAAAAATTTTACAATTACAACTGTATAAATTAATGACAAATGGTTCTGTTAAATAATAATAGTCTTATTAAACGGGGATATATATATATATATCATTTGCATTTACTTGTATTAGATTTCTTAAATTAGAATGGAATGTATTAATTGCTAACAATTTAGTATTAATTCAATTTTTTTAATTATTTAATTATTTACTAATAAAATGTGTTTAAATTATTTGAAAAATAATTGTTACTAATCTAATTTTTTTTAAAAACAAGCTAATATGATTGAGATAAAAAATTAAGCAAATAAACAGCTTAATACGTATTTACTCAATATTAGAACTGTCGAATATTTAAACTTTTATTACAAATGGAAATTTTTTATAATATGGTAGACAACATAAATAATAATTAAACATTATTTATGTATTATAATTACAAAACCCTTCTACATTAAAAAATATTGTTGCAACAAGTTAACGGTGACAATAAATCCCCATAACTCAAAATAAGCATAGGACAATAAAATAATTCCAATTGTTTGAATATTTTTTTAACATATTTTTAATTTGTGCATAGCACTTTTGTTTTTAAATAATTAATCCATAAACCAACTCGAGAATTAATTTCATTCCTCAGAAACCTCGTTCTAACTGTCTACTACAAAGAATTTGGTGCACATTCCATATACTCAACTTGGTTAATTTTATGACATTAAAGATTCTGAAAATTAAAAATTGAATTTCCTTTTGGCTTTTACTCATCTAAATTGTGCTATTACTTTTTGTCGTTATTTGCAAGAATAGTGCCTTCTTATTGTTTTTGTGGCAATACAATTTATATCAGGTGCCAGGTTGCTAACCTTGCACTCAAACCTTTATCGTTTATTTATGATCCTTTCTAGGCAGAACTATAGTTAATTTAATATTTTTAATTTATAAAATAATTTTAACTTAGATTTACTCAAAAATAGATTAATATTTAAATATGGTAGTTGTAAAATAATTTTATTCTTTCACGTCATAAATGCATTTTAAAAAGAAGCAGTTGGTTAAAAAGTAAAAATTAAAACTCTACTATTGTAAAAGCACTGCAAAAATGCACTTTAATATTTTGTAAATTGAAAAATTTAACAGATTTCTTCTATGTTAATGGAAACAAAAAAACCTTGCAAATCAAACAATTATAAAACAAAAAATGTTTACTTTATTTTAAGAAATAAAACAATTATAATTGTTAAACAAAAAAATAGATTTATTTTTTATTTTTTAAATATAAATCATTATTTATTTTAATAGTTAAAATTCGTAAGTTTTAATTTGGAAATTTTGATATAACCTAATATCAAATGGTAGTTTAATATTAAAAAACAGTTTTAAGTAAAATGCATAAATCGTTAAGGCACATAATTATTATTAATTAAATGTTTTGATAAAACATACATATTAATGTTTTGTTAATTTGTTTTAATTAATTTGTTGTAATTAATTTAATTAATTAATTTTATTTAATTATTTTTTTAAGTATATTACACAGATTGCACTTCTTGGTACGACAACACTACAAATGTCGAGGTATATATATATATATATATATTAGAAATTAATAATTGACTTTTGGTAAATATATTATTCAAATACAAACTTAATTTAATAAATAATACAATTTTATAAAAAATAATTAAATACAAATTCACAACATATTAATTGATTTTGCATATAGTAAATAGCATCATAAAAACACCATTGTTTGTAAACGTTTCATAAATTAAAATTTTCACATATTAATAACTAATGCTTTATTTATACTTTTTCTTTTAGGATTGTAAAGTAAATTCATTTGATTTTGTCGAGTTTGACAAAAATATGTTTTACATGCTACATATTTGCTCTATATAAACAAAGGTCCATATTTGAATAAATCACAATCTTATTCACTTGAAAACCAGTCTAATGACTTAACTATTTTTGCGTGTATATTATTTTAAAATTATTAATATATATATATATATATATATATATATATATATATAGAATGTTTTTTTTATGTGTTTGATATGTTTTATATGTTTTATATAATAAATTAATCAAGATTTAAAATTGAATTTTAAATTTGACTATTTATTTTGCATTTTAGAAAAAGTACCAATGTCTACTGTAGTTTGTAGAAAAACGTTTTTTCAAGTATTTAACTCCAATTTAACTAAATATTATATTCATGATAATTTAACGTTTTTATAGTAATTTAACTTAATAAGCATGTCACTAATTTTCAATTACATATTAATTTAAAAATAAAAGCTTTTATATTTTAAAAACTGTTTTATTATTTTGTCTAAAAAATTAATTTAACTGTATCTAAATGGCATTAGGTATATTGATAAACTTACACTAAGTAATTTTTAAAAAAAACTGTTTTTAATTTATCTTGTATTAAATCTTTATTAAATTTAACTAATTACAATTTTTCAGTTCGTTTTTGAATTTATTTTTGTTCTAAAAATCATGAAACGTTAATATTATTTTTCATAGAGCACACTTTGAACACACCTGACATTTAATTTTGTTATCTTTTCTCAAACAGTTCCAAACCAGGTTTTCTAGTGTATTAACCTTTCTTTTATCACAGTTAAACATATATTGGTAAAATCGTTGTCAAAATAGTCTTTAGGATACCAAACGTAAAATCAAGCCAAATAATTAATTTTGTCTAATTGTGCTAAAATTTTGTAGTAGACAAAATTTAATTTTCCTTATAATTTTACTGTTTGAAATGAAATTGCGTTAATAGTTAAAATGTTTTTAGAACACCAGCAATCAAAATCATACATAATAATGCACATTTTGTTTATTCATTTTTTAATTTTTTTAATGACATTTGTTACAAAGTTTAGCTTTTGGGTAGATAAAAAAAATGTTGCCATATTGATTTTAGTCTATGCAAAAGCATTTTTCTTTATTGGTTTGTCAATAAAAAAATTAATGCATTTTTGTTTTTATCAGTGTTTCTTTTTAAATGTACAAAAAATCCTCAATCAAACTATATTTATAGTCAAAAATTCAATGTATGAAAAGGTTTTGAAATAATATAATAATGATAATTCTACATTTATTTTTATATTTGTTTAAAAATATATTTCAGAATATACAGACAACAAGAAAGTAATAATTTGAAACCAACACCTATAATTAATCACCAATTTATACTCATATTTTCAAAATTTTGTTCAGCAACTAAAATTTATGATTATTGAATACAATAATATTTTAATTACATCATAATATTAATCTAAACCAAAATTTTAAAATATGTAAAAATATTAATAAATTGTTAAATAATTTTTTAATTAATTTTTATGACATCATTACAGTAGGTAATAAATCCGAATCATTTTCATTTTTTCATATTTTTATTTTTAGAATAAATTCTTTTATATTTTTAAAATAACGAAACAATTTTACATATACAATTTTAAGTTGACCAAAACAATGTTTTACTTGTTTGACATCTTACACACGCTCGTAATGTATAACCAGAGCTTTAATTATTTCTAGTTATAAACATTTTTATGCTAAAATAATTAATTCATTTATAAAAATAATTATTTAAAAATAATTTTTATTTTATAATTTTTTAATAATAACTTTTAAAATAATATAATTTGTTACTTAAATACATACGAATCTACATTATATTATTAACAATTACTATATTTTAAAAACATAGTAATATAAAAAAATTTTAAAACAATAGGTTTCTAAAAAATTATTTAAAAATATGGAGTAACTTAAAGGTATGTTTAATTTTCATTTTGCGTATAGAAGTTTTTGATTTTGTTACATAATTTAACTTTTATGCTTACTTTAGGCGTATGTTTAGTAAAAGGTAATCGTGAGTTGAATCCTACCTAATACAAAAAAAATCGATTTTTTCTATAAATGGTGTAAATACTTATAGAATTGCAATATATACACATATATACATATATAAAAAATTTTGTTATATTGAATTTTCAAAAGATGTAAAAACTTGTTAAAAATGGATTTAAAGTCTGCCGTAATACATATTCCATTTAGCTGTTTTGTAAAATATATGAAAGTTATCCTCTATAATTTTAAAAGTCAAATTAAAAAATATGTGCTATTTTTTACAAATTTTTGATTTCACGTTTTAGTCATGTATATGGTGGATTTTTGCTAAAGATCACAAATATTTTTGTCTGCATAATTAATTGTTAGAGAGTATCTGAAATGACAAAAATGAATTCATACTAACCACCGTTAAAACAGTAAGAAAATCATTTTAAAAATCTTAACAAACTATTTTAGTTGTTACTTTAATAAAATACTTCAAAACAGTAAAAACATTTTCAAAACTATGCTCCAGGATACACTTTAGAATTAGTAATGTATTTTTTAGTATAACTTATCATTTACTATAGGTTTGAATTATTTAAAATGGAAAAAAATATTAACCAAAAAACGGACCTTTGTACATTTGATCCTTTACAATCTGGATTTAAAGGGTTTTAATTGTTTCGGGTTTTTTTAAAAGGTGGATTAATAAGTTGTAAAATAACGTATTATTTATAAAGAATATCATTTATGTTATAAAAATACTGAGTTTCAAAGGACTTTATCGGTACCGTGATAGACTCAAATTCAAAGCTTCTTTTATTTTGTTTTAATTAAACGTACTAAACTTTTGTCTTAACAAAGTAACTATTTTGCAATTATTTTGCATGCTGATGATTCCTAACAGAATGAAGCAGTACAGTGTTCCTGGTTGACTAAAACCAAACAGATTCGTTATTCAAGTAAATGTGACAATTCTAACAATTCACCCTTAAAAAACAATGAATAAGTTATATATATATATATATATATATATTCTTTATAACAAACTACACTACTGAATATTATTATCAATAGCTTAAATTTCTTTTCTTATATGTCCCTATATTAAATTTGAAATATAGTTTTACCTTTAAAAAAATAAATTTACGTATTTCAAATTTATTCCGCAAAGTAGTTTTCTTACCGATCAACGATAAATGAAATTTATCTTAATAAAAAGGAACTCTATCGTAGCCGGTCCCAAATCCAGTTGAGTATAAAGGGTTTGAGCTCAAGATTAGTAACTCTAAAAAAATATTACTAAAGAAACAACAAGATACTATTTTATTAAATTACGGCAAAAAAGTGAAAATATAATTTTGATGACGGGGTTTGGCAAAATCCGAAAAGTATTTCAATCTTCGGTATGCAAGATATTCGAAACTAAATATTTAATGTACACTCATATGGAACATGCTATTCAATTAATAAAAAGTTGCAACAAGTAATGCTAATATTATTGTTATTACCAATTATCTTTTCAATCATTTAAAACATGTAAAATATAAAATGTATTTTAACTTCATCACTTTTCAATGTAGCAAAAAATATATTTAATTAAAAATAAAATTAGACATTTTATTTAAACGTTTTTACATAATAGTGACAAAAACGAAATAAAATTACAAAATACTTTATGTTAATGGCTTATTATTATAAATCAACTACAACTATATTAATATGAAATAAGAAGGATTAAAACACAAGATTATCAATCATGCTTCTATAAAAACAATTAAGTAGTCACTATAACAAACAAAAGTACAATTTTTATAAAAAATTTATAATAAAAACTTTAAAAATTAAATTCTTTAATATGCTACATTTTCAATACTAAAAGTGCAACCCGAGTAGGCATATGGAATATGTACAGACCTTTACATAAGTAGGCAGTTAAACCAAATTCTTAAAAAAATAAAGATATAATCTTAAATGTTGCAAAAATAAATAGAAAAAATTAGTAGATTAGTTTAAGATATTTTACAAATGAGTATGTATTAATTAAATATTCCCGAAACACATTACGCCAGTTCCATATAGTTGGCATTATATTAGGCAAACTGCTGCCACAGCTCCTATCGAATAAAACAGCGTTAGCAACTGAATTATTTAAGCCAAATCCACTATTCATATTTTTAGCGCCAATATAGAAAACGAAGATTGATAGACTGCCAACTGTTGAATAAAGTCTGTACTAAATTATTTTTTATCTAAATGTTCTCATTAAAAAGCATGCAAAATAAGACTAATAGTTACATTTATTATAATTCATTTTTTGCAATAGAAACAATTGTATCAATTAAAACTTTCTTCATAAAAAATAAAATCGTTTAGTAACAATACAATTATTATTGTTGTCATATTATGCCTACATATGCTGTAGACATTAATGTGTATAGCAGAGCAGGGCTAACAACAGAATCAAAATTGAAATCTACATTGTTTAAACATTATGTAATGAATTACACATTAGTGCAAATTATATAACAAATGCAAAATTAATCCTTGTAATTCCAACAATAAAAAATAATCACAAAACAATATTGGCAATTACTAAGTTAGTTGCAGCACATTGTGAACATTATGGTATTAAAGGGACGTTTATAAAGATAAAAGCTGAAAATAAATTATAACACAAACGTTTGTTTTAAAAGCCATCAGGTATAAGGGGTTATAGTGATATTGGTAATAACATAACAATTATATAGATACATTGTTGCACATTTCTAAAAGATAATTGTGTTACCATAGCATTCCAATCAATAAGGACTTGAAGTAACAATATACCATTTCAAGAAGCACTTTTGAAAATTATCAATTACCTATCTTCATTTTTTTCCAAATTTATTCTATGTACTCAAGCATAAAGTACCCACAGTATACAAACTAAAGAACAGGCATTTCAGAGATATAAAAAATAACACAAAATAAAATATTTCTAAATCTTGGAATAAGTAGGTTGTATCTTTGTCGGAAGATGAACGTGGCTTGATTCCAGATAAGTGGCACACGAAACCGTAAAACGTCAATCTGGAAGTATGATTATTAAAATTGACATAAAATATTGACTAGTTCACACAATCGAGAAGTGACTCTAATAAGAGTGGAAACTTTAAGATTGATGCTAATGGGACACTGCCATTGCATATATAAACTGTATCGCCTATTCTTTCGTTCAATTAAAGGCTAAAATTCGTTTTACATAAATCATCTGTAATTCTCTCTACCCCATATAAAAACCAAACGTGAATATGCACAAACAATATTTGTAGAATAATTTGTTTTTTATCGCTGTTACATGAAAAGCGTTAGAATAGCCCAATCATACAGTTGTAAATCACGGACTTTTGTTCGTTTCACGGCATCACAATTTGTCAACAATGAGGTCGTTCCGAGTAAACTATGTTAATTTTTCAAAAGAACAGTATAAAAGATTCCTAGGTGGAAAGTCGGAGATGAAGCAGTAGAAACATTGTCTAATCTTTTAAAATCTTGCTTAAAGTCACGTGTTTTTGAAATCGATAATTTTTATATAGTTTTTCATGTTACAAGAATATCAATTTACTCAAACATTTCGGTTTTCAACATATTTTCTTATATAAATTTATACCTTTATTCAATAATAATTTTAATTGTTGCTTATAATAATGTAACATTTTTTGTGTATTTAATTACCAAAATTATATAAGCCAACAGAGTCTATACCTTAGCCGGTCTGGTTGAGGAAAAAAGGTTAGAACACAGCTTTAAATTCTTTCGTAGAAAATGCTGCGGCAAAGATTTGAAAACTTAATTGCAATGATATGGGTTAGCAAAATTCGAATAAAAGCTTGATCTACAATATGCAGGATATTCAATAAATATTAAATATGCAATCACGTGGAACGTTCTTATTGCTTCATCTTCATCAGAGCAAAAGGGCATTGCAACATATATATATAGAGAGAGAGAGAGAAAGAGAAAGATAGTTTAAAGAGTTATTAGTAAAATCACAATTTGTTTATCGATCTTTCGTTTATTAATTTATCCGACTTAAAGTTCATTTAAAGCGAAATGGTCATGTGAACAGAATATTTGGTGTGCAAATTTTCTGTTTTTGACGATTAATCAACTTTGTGTTTCTGAATGTGTTGTCCATTTGATTACGAGTTTTCCAGTACAAAACCAAATGAAGAGTGATCAAGTAGACTTATTCCAGTGTGGCTTATATCGCACTAGTAGCACTAAACGTGAATGACAAATTGGTTATTGTAAAAATCTACTAGCGAATTCTATTTATAGCTACAATATTAAAATAGGGAAATGCATTAAAATGTCCAACTTGCAAAAAAAATAATTATTATATGCATGTTGATTCATTCACTTTCAATTACACTCATATATTTTCAATATATTACTCATATTGACTTTAATAGATATGATTAACATTTGAAAAACTAACTACATACGCTGGGATAATCAATTGCGGATTTAATAATTATTTGGGCATAGTATTAATTAACTACTTTATTCATTTCAAGGTACAGCTGTCATTGTAAAAGAAAACAAACTCAAAAAATATTTTTTTAATTTATTGAAAAGTTTTTATGTATAAAGAAATTAATATCACAGAAATCTTGGTTGATAAATGCAGTGCAAAAACGTTGGCAATAACACATCCGTATTAACTAAGGAACAGACAGGCACAATAGTTATTTGGTTACATGTTATTTCTTCCTTAATCAACATGTCCAGATATTTAATTAAAACATTTGCCTTAGTTGGATAACCACTAAAACATTATTAAATTATTTAACCTATCCTGAGCGTAAAATATTTGATAATTCATTTAATTTACGATTTGCTCTTAGACAATTTTTTAGCATTGACTCAGCATACTTTTTCCTGCTTTCTGCAGATGATTCAAGATTGAAAAGTCCACCTACAGCTGTAAGTTAATAGATCTAAAAACAAATTATGGAATTACATATTTACCACAATGTAACGTCCATTTTGTGAGATTTTATTAAATGCTCACAGGGGAGATATAGGGTTTTAAAAAATGTACATCTACATTTACCGTAAACCCTATTTACCAAAGATTCATCAATTTGATTGGAAATTTGAATATAACCACAACCAATTTCAGTTATATATATATATATATATATATATATATATATATATATATAAAGTAACAAAGGGTCAATATCAGACGTTTCAGAACATTTATGTTAAAATTCTGTGAGCTGCTTCTTCAAAAACTTTTAAATCCTTATCAAATTCACTCCAACAATTGTTTTCTTTGAACCAGCTCATATTTGAGAATTCAGTCGAAGAATGACACAAAAGCCAAAATTTTAGCATCAAGTAACTTGTTAAAAAATAAAACAACCAATGAGAAGCAACAGCCAGTTAGATGTGCTCTCCAGATCAACCTATCAGATTTATTAAAAAGGGGGATGGTTTCTTATCGCTTTTCCATGAAAAGCGTAAGTATATTACAAACTATAAAGTTGTAAAAGACAAACTTTTGTTCGTTTCACATCACAATTTGTCAACAATGAGGTCGTTCCGAGTCAACTAAGTTAATTTTTAAAAACCAGTACTATGATTCCTAGGTTGAAAGTCGAGGATGAAGGAGTAGAAACGCTGTCAGATCTTTTAAAATCCTGGTTAAAGTCACGTCTTTTTATTTTACTACTTTAAATGTCTTACAGGGAAAGATCTTTCAGCAGTGAATATTTTTGTAAAGCTGAACATCGACTTGCATTCAGCACCGCCAATGTGGGTGGAACCTGTGTTCACTCAGGTTGGAATAAAAAGTTGTACAGCTAAATTACCTGGGCACAAATCGAATGTGAAGTTTACCACAAGTACATTTGAGATAACGTAATTTCCATACTTACTAAATCTACAAGAACGTTAACAATATGTTGCTGAGTTGGTTTTACGATATTTACGTAGCTAACAGCACTATTACAATTCGAATGAAGATTGTTTAAACGTGTATGATAGCTGCTCATTATTCTTATATATGGAATAATGAAAAAGTTCCAAATAATTGGAAGCAAGAAGTGTGGAATAACCCTATTTGTCTGTTCATAGTAAGGCATTTTGCAGGAAGCAACAAGGTTTTTGAAAAGCGAGGTTGTATTGAGCAATTATTCCCTTTCCGGTATACTGTGGACAATGTCAATAATTACAGCAACCACTGCAATAAATTTTGATCTTTGTGAATCCTTGTAGAAAATCGTTTAGCTTTATGGAATTTCATTAAAATGTAAAAATTAGGCAGTTGTTTTAGCAAAATTCAAGTGGTGTTTGAAGTGGTTACAACGCTATCATTACAATACGTCAAGAATTTATATTCTAATTCTCCAGATAATTACTTTCATTATGATCCAGTCTATTAAATGAAACTAATAGATTTGGACTTTGCAGATGATATTGATCAACTCAGTAAGACAACAGAAATCGTACAGAATATGATAACGTTTCAAAGAAAAAACAAGGACACCATTTCATCAAACTGCAGCAATATAATTTCGATAACGAGCGTTGGCGATATCTGAAAATTATCTATCTTCAATACACACAATTTTCTAACCAAAGTTTAATGTACATTCCTATACAACAATCATGCTGCCCCTGATGTAATGAGTAAAAGTTTAAATTATTATTTTAATGCATTTCCCTATTTTAATATTGTAGCTATAAATAGAATTCGCTAGTAGATTTTTACAATAACCAATTTGTCATTCACGTTTAGTGCTACTAGTGCGATATAAGCCACACTGGAATAAGTCTACTTGATCACTCTTCATTTGGTTTTGTACTGGAAAACTCGTAATCAAATGGACAACACATTCAGAAACACAAAGTTGATTAATCGTCAAAAACAGAAAATTTGCACACCAAATATTCTGTTCACATGACCATTTCGCTTTAAATGAACTTTAAGTCGGATAAATTAATAAACGAAAGATCGATAAACAAATTGTGATTTTACTAATAACTCTTTAAACTATCTTACTCTTTTACTATATATATACACATAGCGCAAACTAAATGCACTTGAAATTACAATTAATTAGAGAACCTACCTTAGGTATCAATTATCAAATGGCGTACGACATTGTTAAAAAATGAATTACTTCTAAAAAGCTGATTAATTTGTGGAATGAATTGCCGAAAAAACCTCCTCTTCCAAACCGTTTGGACAGTACATTTTATTATTATTATTATTATTATTAAGCTTTAATATCTCACTAGAGATACATTCAGCATAAAATACATTTTTACCATCAATATAAAAAAAAAGTAGTAGTATAAATAATGGGATCAAAATGAAATAGAATGTCATATGTTAATGAATATAAATATAGTCTATATAGTATGCATGTGATTTTAAAAAAAATATATTCAAAATTGCTGTACATAGAATGAGTCATTATAAGGCACAACTTGTACTGTGAGATGTCCAAATTAGTTCAAATGAATGCGTAGGTGGAACAATTCCTACTTTGATAGGTTTCTTAGTAGTTCAATTTTGTTTGATTCTGGATTGGTTAATACTCTGGATAAGTAGGGCAGACATGAATTTTTGTATTGATTAGTTTTGGCTTTCATGTGCAGGTAAGTTCTTCTTGTTTTTCCAGAAGCTTTAGAATTGTTAAAAGCTGCATGTAGCGGGTGATTGTTATTATTTTCAATCCTTGATGCTAATTGTATACAGGATTTAAAATGTTTATCAACAATATTATTCAATAAGATAGAATATTTGATTCCTGAAGATTTTGATACCAATGATATGCATCTTTTTAAAATAATGTAATCCTGTTTTAATAAACCAGGAAAAATTATGGGTGAGCAATATAATATCAAAGGATAAAAGCATGATGTAATGAACAATTTAGTAATATAATTGTTAACATTTAGTTTTCTTAATCTTCTTATATAGTAGCATAATGATTTGGTTTTTAAAAATATATGCTCTACATGATCACACCAGGTAAGTATGCTATTTATGTTTACACCAAGATATTTAATTTTGTTACAGGTGCATATATTTATTTGATTTAACTTGAATGTTCTGTTTAATTCCATTGTTTCTCTTGGACGCCTCGTTGTAAATTTAATAAACTTGCATTTTGATGGATTTAAATTGAGATCAAAGTTAGTAGACCATTTTTCAATTTTATTAATAGAATTTTCAAAATTGTTTAGATCATTGTTTGATGAAACCTTTGTGCACAATACCATATCATCTGCAAATTTAAACAAAAGTGATGGCTTCGGCACTATCAATGGATCTACGTACAGTGAAAATAAAAACGGAGATAGTACTGCACCTTGTGGAACTCCATTATTATTTTCTGTTAACTCTGATTTATTACGACCAATTTGTGTATATTGTTTTCTTTTTGAGAAATAATTTCGTAGCCAGTTTAAAATGTGGTTGGGCGTTTCAAGTAGCTCAAGACGTTTAAGTAATTTTTCTCTTGATATGCTATTGAAAGCAAATTTGTAATCTAGAAACATGCAGTATATTGAACATTTTCCTTTGTCAAGCAATTCAGTAATGTAATGAACAAGGCTGGCTACACAGTCTACAGTAGAATAATTATTTTTATATGCAAATTGATAATGATCATTACTAATGTTCAATATAGGCTTGAGGTCGTTAAGTATTATTTTCTCAGTTAATTTTAAAAACACTGAGGTGCAAGCAATTGGGCGATAATGTTCTGGATTTGTTGATGGGACAGAAACTTTTGGAATAGGTGTGATTCGTGAGATACGCCAAGTATCAGCTACTTCACAATTCATAATAGACTTGTTTATTATTGTAGATAAGGATGGAGCAATTGCTGGCATGCAGAGCTTTAATAAATTGCAACTTATTCCATCAGGTCCAAGTGATGTGCTTGTTTTACAACTGTTAATTATTTTTTGAATATTAAAGTTGATGATAGGTGTTGAATAATTTTTAGTTAATTGATTAAATTCTGATATATTTGAGTTGTTTGAAGTAAAGTAATTATTTAGTTCTTTAGCATCCATCTTACATTGATTTGCTAAAAATTTTGTTAATATTTTTCCAAATAGATTGTGAATCACGGTTTGATTGAAAATAATTATTAGCATAGTTATTAAGTTTGTTTATTTCCAGTCTAATTTGCTTGTTTAAGTTCTTTAATTTAGTATATTGACTAGATTTATATGCTACCTCTTTTTCTCGTCTAAGCCTTTTAAGATTTAATGAAGAAATATTATTGTTTGTAATCTCAACCTTAACTACTGGACAATATTTGTTAATATAGGTGTTAATAAGGTCAGTAAAAAGTACAGTAGCATCATTAAGGCTAAGATTGTTAAAATTGATGTTATTAATGTTCAATAGTGCGGATTTAAGTAATGCTACATTTGAATTCGATGTATCTCGCACATGTATGAATGATTTAAAAATAGGCTTCAAATATTTAGAATGATAATGCTTCGAGTATATTTTTGGAAGTAGACGAATTATTGAATGGTCAGATGTTGAAAGAGGTGCGTGTTGTTTTACTGAAAAGTAATCGGGGGCATTTGTAAAAATGTAATCTAGTTGTTTTTGAAGTCTTGTAGAAAAATTAACTGGATTAGTAAGGCCCATTAGTTTGAATATGTTAGTATTCGCATGATTGAAATCACCAGCTAATATGATTAAAGTATTTTCATCAACATTGATAAGATAATCAACTAGTTGGTCGTAGAAATAATTAATTTCCACAGTGCTAGTAGAGGGTGCTATGTAAATATTTATAAAGTCAATATTTTTGTAGTGAGACATGTATTTATTTCTGCAGTTGACGATTAAACACTCAATTCCATTTTGCGAATATTCAAATTTAGATTTAGGATTATTACAATATTCTTTATTAATGTATGTAATAAGGCCTCCCCCACGTTTCTTAGTGCAATTTTTTCGATAGATACTTAACACCAGACTCACACCAATACATAACCCAAGTACACCTAATAAAGTTTCGTTTAAGGAATCCGTAATATCATTCTCGTTTATACAATAAAAGCTGCATAAAACAAATCTTATTTATTACTCATTCTCCGTTCAAAAGGATTATCCCAATTCTTAATGTAAAAATCCTACACTCAATCCAATCTACCAACATTTTATCAAAAAATCACCACCGACATCACATGGCATATAACTTATTACATAACACAAACCTCATTCCACAAAATAAGAACATTGTGAATTCATTGCATTCTAATAATGCATGGAAAATTGAAACCAACAAGGAAATCAAACCACATTGGTTGAAATCTATCAGCAATTAAAATCTGCTGTTCTTTACAAAAAAAATAACAAAAATCAACAATATAAGGAGTTATCCCGTTGTTGAAAAATTGACAGTTCAAAATAACGGTACCAAGTCAATCAAGTAACTATTCTTGAGTGAAGCAAAATAAAGACAATAGTAATCCAATTCGAACTGCGTAAATTAGAACAAATCATCGACATAAATGTACTCTATGGTACAATCACCTCACAATTTTAAAAGATATGTGCACAGTAAGTAAAAGCTTTACGCACGCACACGCACACAAAATCATACATATATATAAATAAAATCACGGTAGAAATTCTGATTCATAAAACACTGATATAGTATAATGAACTGGAAAATAACTAAGTGTAATAATAGTAAACACACTGACATTGAACGCATAAATATTTGCATCTTGTTATTTATAAGAGAACTTATACACACATTTTGTAAACCAATGCGAGGAGTTCTGCATATATATAGCAATAAAAATGTACTACAAAGATTGGGTACTGTAACTTTAAAAAAATAAATTGAAGCATGTGATATATATATATATATATATATAGAATATCGAATACAAGTATGCACTCAAATATGCAAACTATATAAATATTGAAATCCATAGTCAAAATATGTTTAATACTGATTATAAAAATGTTTCATCCAAAAAATATATACTCCAATAATTTTTTGAAAGCACAAATTGCGTTTACACATGGGGATTGTGCACAAACGAATCAATATAGAAAAATTTATACAGTAATAAAAATAAATGACGTTTTTGTGTACAGTAAGCTAAGTCGGGACATGTAATCGTTGTCACAAGCTGTTCAAAACAGGATTAGTTGATAAAATTTCATCCATTTTACTAAAACCATTAGTCTTTTTTTGATTCTTTTTCCAAAGATTAATCGTTTCCGATGAAATAACTTTCTTCTCGATCAACGACAAAAGCCAAGATTCGACCAAAGCTAAAATATATTTTTAAAATGTAATTTAGTTTAATAAAATTAGATTATTAATGCCTTAAAACTACCCAACCGGGTTTCTTAAATGGATTCGTTAAATCTCACTTCACCATTCGATGGAGTGCATTTTTCAAATGCTGTTAGGTTTTCCCAGCCTATACATTAACCGTACCATACGGTCTAGAAACGTGTATGTATAAACAAAAGTACAAGTTCACTTTATTTTGATAAATGTCCTTAATTTTATCATAATAGTTTTGGCTGCAAAATATCAAAGAAATAGAATAGATATTACTAACATTTGTAAAATCATCTATTAGACCTCGACGTAATATATTTTGAGTTATATTAACTGCAAAATAAACGCGAAATTTATACAATAGCCTTCAGATAACATATACCTTAATATAATTGTATTTAAAATAGTTTAAAAAATGACTTTGAATAATACTAATACAAAATCAAATTTCACAAGGGATGCCAATGAACAATGGCAAAGTCATAAGAGTGTCGTCTACCAACAAAAAACTTTGATACATTTCTGTTTATTAAGCTTATCAAGCCATCAAAATCGATCTCTCTATATACCGTACAAATATAAAAATTCAATGAAAGTAATACGGGTGACTATGTCACCAATGAATACATATTAGAGCAAGAAAAACTCAAGATATCTAATGATGTTAATGCCTAAAAATTATTAGTCCAACACCAGTAATATATATATATATATATATATATATATATACATATATAATGCTAATATTTTTTAAACATTTATATTAATCTTAAACAAATATTAAAATTATAAATATACCTGGCGGCAAATTTTGCAGACTACACAAAACCTGATATTCTCTAACAGGAATATGATCAATAAGGATACCAAGTGAAATAACCACTGAATCAATTTTGGAACGATTGTGACCTAAGAATTAACATAATTAAAACAATATCAAATATTATTCACCAGGTCAAACTTATGTACTTTTAGTAAGTTATGCACATTAGGCAAATGATCTATGTAAATTACAATAAATCACATCCTCAATATATTTGAAAACAACAAACGTGACAGTCCAGATTTTAGCTGCGTACAGAAGTAATGTCCAAACAAATGAAGAGACGATGTTTATGTTCGTGTCTGGGTTCATGATTTATATCTCCAAAGTGGAGTGGTAAGTTTTCTAAACGCGACAGCAACCAAACATCACCATCGTCATCGGGGATAAACATCCCCCACCAGTTATTATCACCCAGGGTAGTCCAAAAAACCAAAACATCTGCAAAAAGGTCAACTTTTGTAGTGGATTTAAAGAACGACACTTGAGGTTAGCTGACATTAAATGTTAATTACATCCTGAGTTAAACCCCTCCAATAATCTCTGTTGGCTGCATAGGGTAAACAAACGAACGCCCATTTAAATTATTCATTTGGACGAGGAGGTTTAGCATAAATAAGAGGACTGAGTTCGCATGCTACAATGTCCATCCAAATTTTCCGTTAGCCGCCTGACCTTCTTTTCCATCCGGGTAATTGGTAGGTTTCCATAGCTATTCTGACTGGATGAGTGGGCGATCTACGTAAAACATGGCCAATCCATTTTAATCGTCTTTCTTTAACTGCTAGAGATACATGACCAATAAATGTTATGACTTACAAATATCTGAGAATGGTCGAAATATTTTACTAGTTATTAAATTAGTGCGTTCAATAGAGGACAACGAGCGAAACCATATGGATCTTAAACAGCTTTGCTCAAAATGAACACACTTTTGTGTATCCACTTGGGTGAGAGTCCAAGTTTCGCATGCATAAAGTAGAATGGAACGCACTAAACTCTTATATATTCTAATCTTGGTTTTAATAGAAATAATACTTTTGTACCATAAAGGTCTACTTAAACGCCCAAAGGCTGCAGCAGAGAGGCGAATACGGCGCCGAATCTCTGAAGAGCTGGATCCTTATTATTTATGACCGAGCCTAGGTACGTAAATTCATCAACCACAGGAAGTAGGCTACCATGAACAGTGATTGGATTTCTAAAGGGGACGTTCGCTAAAATCACTGTTTTTTAGTATTAAAATATAAACCGTATTTCTCTAAGGCTTTTTGAGTAAGTTCAATCGCATTTTGCAAATCTTCTTCGGTTTCTGCCGTAAGAACCGTATCGTTCTGCATATTGAAGATCCGCTATCTTGCGACCATCATGATTTATACAGCCCTCAAACGAACCACATCTACATAAATTATGTAAATCAAGATTAAGACATGCCTTCAGAAAAATTTAATTAGCTTACGTGATTTGACATAAAATATTACCAAACTCAACATCATGCCCACTTAGAGTAAAAAATTAACAAATAACCTAATTACCATAGAGCACACAGATCGGAAATAAAGATCTTCGATTCAAAGTTTATAAGCTTTTAAAAATGGGGAATAATCACCTATAAAACTATTTTTTAAAACATCTTGAAAAAAATTCCGAGATAATGAATCGGTGACATGGTAATGGAAAATGAAGAGCTATAACAAAAGATTAAGAAAAACGGATAGATGAACCACTTAATTGGTAGGAAACATCAAGGGAAAATGCACAAAACAACGCAATTTTCATATCTTCTAATTAAAACTTTGCTACTGCATTTATTTGGTTTACAATTTTATTCTTGCTGTTTTTTCAACATAATTATTTTTTCTATTGTATATGCACCAACTCGACTATTACTACTAACCTAATGCAAATCGTTTATATTGGGATTGACGCAAGCCGATATTTAAACAATACATTGCAAAAACCCTATGACAGAACAGAAAACCTCGAGATAATATTCAAAAATTCAAAGTAAAATACTAGTAAAATTTGTTACAATTCCAATTAAAAATTCAAGTATATAAAAAATAAATCGTAGTTAAAATGCTTACTGAGGGATTGTAAAATGACTTGCATTACCGATTGTATTAGTGACTCTGATACATTGCCTTGGGAAGACAATCGCATAAAGTAATTATGCAATCCATCTTCGTTTATTGAATTAATCTTCATCAATCCAACCAGTTCATTCAAATCCAAATCTTCTACATTTCCATTATCCAAATTCAATGTAAATTCTAATGAATGTTTCGTGGCAATTGATTTAATATTTGCCTCACCAGTTATACCCAACGTAGACCATTTAAATCGGACATTCTTAAGCATCTGAATAATTTGTTCCGAATTAACGTGAGCCAAACTCAATCGAAGACAATGAGCAACAACTTCACTTGCCTTGCCATCGGAACATATAGGTTCGACAATTTTTAACAAAAGTGGAAAATAATTTGCATTTCTGACAAGATGGTGCAATATTTCAGCCACATAAAGCCAACCTCGCGGATAGTCCAAAAGCCAATCGTTATCACACAGTTCGAAAAAATGTGAAAACCTGTATAAATGAAAAAGTAATAATAACGACAAGAAACCGAAAATCGTTACTAATTTTAGCAAACCTTAGCATGCCTTGTATATAATTTATAAATTAAAAATAATTTATTGTTCACAGCATAGGGATTTGTAGATTATTTTTCACTTTAAATGACTCAACATGACTTCGTTTTAAAATTATATACAAATATTAAATGTGCAAAAATTGTCTTGGACTTTTTAATTAACTGTTTTATTTACCATCCTTCTTATGTCAATATAAGGTCAAAAGCATTTTCGAATATGTTCAATCACCTAACTAAAATTTCCCAACACCATAAAACAAATAAGACAAAATTTAAAAAAATTTGAAAACGTAAATAAATATATTTAAAGTGAGCATTTCTTAAAAGTGAATCAAATTTTAAAAACTACCAATTTAAACGCACCATAAATTAGTACATTAAACAGTAATTTTATATTACAAAATAAAACTTAATTAATATAATGTATCAACAATATCTTTGAAATCTTTAGGATTTTTTGGTACACACTTTGGAAAATAATCACCATCATCGGGGATAAACATCCCCAACCCAGGGTAATCCAGAAAACCAAAACATCTGTAAAAACGTCAACTTTTGTAGTGGACTTAAAGGACGACACTTGAGGTTAGCTGACATTAAATGTTAATTACATCCTGAGTTAAACCCCTCCAATAATCTCTGTTGGCTGCATAGGGTAAACAAACGAACGCCCATTTAAATTATTCATTTGGACGAGGAGGTTTAGCATAAATAAGAGGACTGAGTTCGCATGCTACAATGTCCATCCAAATTTTCCGTTAGCCACCTGGCCTTCTTTTCCATCCGGGTAATGGATGGGCTTCCATAGCAATTCTGGCTGGATGAGTGGGCAATCTACGTAAAACATGGCCAATCTATTTTAATCGTCTTTCTTTAACTGCTAGAGATACATGACCAATAAATGTTATGACTTACAAATATCTGAGAATGGTCGAAATATTTTACTAGTTATTAAATTAGTGCGTTCAATAGAGGACAACGAGCGAAACCATATGGATCTTAAACAGCTTTGCTCAAAATGAACACACTTTTGTGTATCCACTTGGGTGAGAGTCCAAGTTTCGCATGCATAAAGTAGAATGGAACGCACTAAACTCTTATATATTCTAATCTTGGTTTTAATAGAAATAATACTTTTGTACCATAAAGGTCTACTTAAACGCCCAAAGGCTGCAGCAGAGAGGCGAATACGGCGCCGAATCTCTGAAGAGCTGGATCCTTATTATTTATGACCGAGCCTAGGTACGTAAATTCATCAACCACAGGAAGTAGGCTACCATGAACAGTGATTGGATTTCTAAAAGGGACGTTAGCTAAAACCACTGTTTTTTTAATACTAAGATATAAACCGTATTTCTCTGAGGCTTTTTGAGTAAGTTCAGCCGCAATTTGCAAATCTTCTTCGGTTTAGTAGCAATTTGGAAAATAATAAAATCAGTAAATCATAAACTTGGATAAACGACTATGAAGGTTCAACCAAAATCATGTAGAAAAAGAGAATTTTTCACGTATAAAAATTGTTAATAGATTATGGGACATGAGTTTTATTCATAAATGGTTGCCGTGTAAAGTGAGATACTAATAGTCGAGAATTTGAGATATTCAGTTGTACACTGTGCACTTGATCCCTGCTGTTAGCCCACATGCACCTCATCTAGATAAGTTAAGAATCATTGGAAATTTAAATTTTATAAGCATTACTTAAATCCTCAAAATAATTAGTATTCTTGACCATGTCATCAACTAAAATGAATGAATATTGTGTACAGTGAGTGATGAATAATGTGATTTACAAGTCCCATTTTACATTTTTAGAATTTACATTTCCATAATAAAAATACTTATCTTCCTAATATAAAATTAAGTGCATAAATTTATTAAAATATACTTAAACTAGTAATAATTTGAATAGAATTAACAAAAATAACAGAAATTTAATTAATTAATTTTAAACTACAATATAGTGCTTAAGTCTATTTCCATAAGGATTATTACAATTATTACAATTTTAAGGGATGCTAATGATCCTGAGGATGAGTAATGCTTATAAAGTTTCAATTTCCAATTATAGTGATATTCCCGACTGTTCGTCTCCCATATGGTGCATCCTGGACTAGGAGCCTAAAAGCATCTGGACTAATAACAGCAGGATGCCGTCTGCTAGCCAAGAAACTGTTATTACTCTGTTACATTTATCAAGCCTTTAAAGTCAGTCGTTTGCTATGCCTTATTAATGTGGAAAATAATGAAGAGGTGACCACGTCACCAACCAAAATATTATAATTTTTTAAGTTATCTTAAACATGGATATTAATGGCTTAGAGATTACAAAACTTTAATTAAAAAATTAAATGTCTCCAAAACCAAATTACACGACAATAAACGAAAGGATGTCTAACCAATTACCATAAATATTAAAAAATAGTTAAAAAAAGATCAAGCGGAATAGTTTATCGTTGCAAGTAATTTCATTTTCCGTTTTTTACGCTTCTAAAACCATTGTAATCGACCGTTTTATATACTGAATAGATACGGAAATAATAAAAAGGTTAAACAATAACCACCAATAAAAATATTAACTCTAAGGATAATTTAGCATTATAGAAAAGATTGGTAACCACAAAAAAATTACACTTACGAATCTATCATATCACGTGATTTTAAAACATTCTTATTCAACAAATCTACACAAACTTGACCAAAGGCATCACGCAATTTTGTACTTTTATCCATAAGATGTTCATAAACGTTGTGTAACAAAGCACATATTTCATCTTCAGCAACTTCACGGAAGACTTCTTCCTAAAAAAAATACCATATAAACAAAACGTTAGTTACATTATATATATATATATATATATATATATATATATATATATATATATATATATATATATATATATCATCGAGGATAAACATCCACCACGGTTATCACCTAGGGTAGTCCAAATACCAAAACGTCTGCAAAAACATCAACTTCTGTAATGTGTGCTTAAAGAACAACACTTGAGTTGTGCTGACATTAGATTTTAATCACATCCCGAGTTAAACCCCTCCAATAATCTCTGTTGACTGCATAGGGTAAACAAACGGACGCCCAACTAAGTAATTCATTTGGACGAGGGGACTTAGCATAAATAAAAGGGTTGAGTTCGGAAGCTACAATGTCCTTCCAAATTTTCCGTTGGTCGCCTGGCCAATTATGCCACTTTATATACCATCAAACTTAGCTATGGAAAAATTGACATTCAACAACAACAAAGTTGGTGGCAAAGCCACCTCTTTATTAGTTCCAAGTTCTCAAAACATCACGAATAATTCCCCTCCATTGTTCACGGTTTTCGGAGGCGAGCACAGATATGTCAGTCCAGCGACTTTGCCATTGTTTCAAGATACAGCCCCAACCAAAATAAGGTGAAGATCGTCCCGAACAGCGTCCATCCAAATACGTTTCTGACAACCTTTCCTTTTCTTCCAATCGGCATTTGGACAAGCCAAAGTTACGGAACATGAGATTGCATCAGGATTTTTACGAACGTGACCAAACCAGCGCAATCTAGGTTGTCGCGATACCAAAGAAGTAAGTTTATGGAATTTGAGGTCATCTCGAATTTGGGATGCTAAATGATTCTGAGGATTTGAGTACTGCTTATAAAGTCTCAAACTCCAATGATGGTGATACTCCTGACTGTTATTCCTCCACGTGGTGCATCCTGGACTAGGTGCATATAGGCATTCTAGACGAATAACAGCAGGGACCGAGTCCACAGCAGTATATCTGTTCTCACTGGACTCCTGTACAGTGAAGGGGTTAGCATATACCCTACATGCAAAAAAAAATGTATCTTAAGGTATTCGTTTACTTTATTTACATCCCTCCCCAAGACATTCAACGCATGTTCGATTACAAATAAAACAGACTAAATATTAAATAAGTATATATATATATATATATATATATATATATATATATATATATATGAAAACACATCAAGAACAAAACTAGAATGAAATACCCCCAAGTAATTACTCAGTATTTTAATTGAATATTAAAGTCACTACAATATCATCTTATCATCCTTGACGAAATAATTGTACAAAATATTGATCGATTATATAATTGGCGTCTGGATATAAAGAACACAATCACAATTTTTAAAAATATCATAAACACCAGAATACTAGATCAGAATACAAAGATAGTTTTATCCCAAAAAAAACCAATTTACAAGTAAATACTAGTTTAAAAACTCACGTGTGTTTCATCATTTCCCACAAGCATGTCAATTATCATACGTCCAGAAGACGCCGTACTTTCAAGTATAGAAGGATAATCTTTTTTAGAATTTTCAATAACAGATAATCTATTCAGCCATGCACCCTGGGGACCAGCAGGAACAAGAGATCCCTCACGAGAGCGATTACCAGCCTTTGAATTCATCTGATTTATCTTCGAACTGTTTGTAATTCAAAATACAAAATTAGAACAAGTTTTAAAAAATTAAAAATCTAAATCTGATGTACAAAATTCATGAAAGCTTTTCTGTAACACAAAAATCGACTAATTTTAAAATTTTGAATAAACTTACTGTAATCGTAACATACCTGTCATCTGGTCTAAGATGCTGTCCACTACCCTGAGTCCAATTCAACTTGTTAGGACCCAGCTTCCTTAAGTCGTGCGACTGTTGGGTTACTGCTAAGCTCGATGGTTTAACCGGATTCACATGAGCTGGTTTCCGTTCTAAGAACACAAATATCAAAAAAGAAAACTTACTGGTATCACTCGGCATATAAGATCTTACAGGTTTGTTCTCAACACGGCGGGCAATATTAGTGCTTACAGATTGTTGTGCTTGAGAATCTGAGATTCTCCAACCTTTTGCTCTTAATTCAAACAATTCACGAAGTTTATACAATTCATGAGTTTCAATATCGTCAGAATTTTTAGCTTGCTCCAACCGCGCAAAACAAGAATTCAATAAAGGCTTAGATGATTCCTCCATTTCTGAACCACATAAGTTTAACAAAACTATTAAAGAATTTAATGATTCCGGAAATGATGAATCCCTCAACCTCTTAAGACAATCAATAATAATTCGGACATTAATAGCTTTACATAAAAATAATTCCCCAATAAACGTGATATTTCCAAAATATGATTCTTTTTGCTTCAAAATATTAGATTCTCTATCATCTTCAAGCATTCTTTTGACTGAATCATCTTTGGCTGCAGCGATTTTGTCATCAATTTTTTTGTTAATTTCTGCAATCAAAGACTAAAAATTGTATTATTACAATTTAAACATACATCTAGAGGCTGATTAAACATGTGCCTGGTAAAATCTAGAATTAGTGCAGAAAAGTTTTCAGAACCAACCGCCAACTAAAAATAATTTTTTTTAAAAACTAACCGATTTAAGTTCCTTGGATAAATTCGCAAAAACTTTGCAGTATTTAGATTGGCGAATACCCTAGGAAAAAATCCAAAAAGTTATCATCTCCATCATTTCAATTGAATGCATAACTTAACTATCTTAAAACTTACTTTTTGAAATACCAATTTTGCCAATTCTTTTAACTGTTCAGAAGTAGTAATATTAATCTTTTTTAAATCTGCCAATGTATCATGTAAATTAACGTCAGATAGGCGATTAAGTATAATGTTTATATCCTGAGAGAAACTTGCTAAACTATCCGATTTTTCATCTCCCGTCCGAAGCCTCGACGGTATAAACGCATTAGTGACCTTTTTCACTAAAGCTGTGGCGGGAAGTCGGATAATTCTTCGTTGGATATAATTCCCATGTAGATGCGCTTGAGTCTAAAAAATTTGATTTTATATTATTCTTACTTTTCTGCCCCCAATAACTTGTTTCATTATCGTTTCGTAGTGCTCTAGATCTATCTGAGGACTCGCACTCTTCAGCGCTAATAAAGAATCACGAGAATAAATAATTCTTCCTTCATATGCATCAATATCGTCATCGTTCTCATCACCATTGTCTATGATATCGTCTCCAACTTCATCAGCATCGTCTAACGCCTCTGGCGTACTAACATCGGCGGAACAATCGATTTTAAATTCAATCTTATCATTTTCTTCTTTTTCTATTTCCAATAATTTAATTGGCTCCTCCTCTGGTTTAATCGTATCGTTGTTTGTTGGTGTGTTATCAGCCCCAAAATCGATTAAAGGACCTTTTTGTTGTCGAACAGCCTCCTTTTCGACACTATCAAATGCAATGTATGATTTCGTATTAGGATCATAGACTTGTAAAGGCGTCTTTCTATATGTACGAACCTCTTGTATATCTTCTACATTAGCCAAAGGTGCGCAGTTTTGAATAGGACCAGCACTATATCTGCATTCAGCAGGATTCTGAGCAACATGAACTGCATTTTGAAAATCTGCAACCGGTATAGGCAGTTGATAAAATATTGAATTAAGGCCCATCGGCGTATACATAATTCTACTATTCATCTGATCCACTGCACGAAAACATAAACCATTATCTACATCACTATAGCGCTGTAAATAATAAAAACAATTTTTAAAATGTAATTGGTGCACTTAATTTCAATAGTTAAACCGAAATCAACGTTTTCAAAATTAAACCAAGAAAATCTCTCACCAGCACCTTAATAAGATATTAACTTACTGCATGTGGCAAAACCTATATAAAATATTAAGTTATATTTTGACAGCACTAACCATATGTGGATCAACTGGCCTATTACTTCTAAAATATTAAATAAATGTAAAATACATAACATACGGTCCTTTTGGGAGATAATACGGATATCTATAATAACGCTGATCACCCATGGACATATGAAAATAAATCAGCAGTGATCAAGGCAGTAATACCACCCTAACCACGGATTCTCACGGACGTGGACCTCGTGTGTTAAAACAATTAGGATGTTCAACTATTATTATTTAATTTAAACATATGCGTGAATTTATTATTTTTTAAGTATTTTATTAATTTAATTAATGTTTTTTTTAATATTAAATAAGTTTTTTTTTAATAAATGTGTACAGTTTAAAAGTAATTTATTAAACATTTGTAATGTTTTTTTATAGTTATTTCCTAGTACTTATAAAAATTAAATTATTGCAAATTTAAAAATTATAATATCTATATTTAATTTAAAAGTATTTAAAAATTAGTTTTAATAAAATTTATTGTTTTAAAAAATTGTTCAGTGTTTCTATCTGCCTATTATCCATATATATATATATATATATATATATATATATATATATAATATGTCTTCAGATTGAATGTTACTAAAGTTTTTTCCTCTTTAATTTGCTTTGCTCTAGTAATGCCTTTCATCACGTCAGTGGGTTGATTTCGTAAAAATTTTTCTGTACTAACGAATAACAAACTCCGCTAGAAATCTAAATTATCTGTAAATATCCTCTATTTTATTCTGATTTTAATTTAGAAACCTTTTATGTCAATTATCTTGCATTAAATGTATACTGGACTATAGATTTCATTAACTGTTATCTACAGTTATGAAACCTTATCAGATACATTTATCTGTTAAATTTATTTATTTAATGTTTGCTACTTTGAATGTTTTACGAGAAACATCTTTCATCAGTGGATATTTTAGCGAAACCAAACTTAGACCCGCATTTTAGTTTTAGTGATGGGATTTAAACCCATACCCACCGAGGTCCACATCTGAGCGCCGTGCCGCTAAACCACCCAAGTAATGCATATTTACACTATTGATTGGTATAAATGGTAGTCGTAACATTTCTAATGCTACTACAAAATCTATTTCTTCTTTAATGCCGCTGTTAAAAACAATATTTTTGACTTTTTCGTCGAACATGCAAGCTAAAATTTGAACTTTCAACTTTTAGGGAGTTCTCATACCGTTCAAATTCATCACCTATGACAAATGTTTTAAGCGGCGTTGTTGCTGTTACTAAAAAATTATCATTTTATTAATTTTTATTGTTAAATACATTTTTTTATATTGTTGCACATTTAAACAATTTCCTCTTGCAGTGAATGAATGAATATTATTATTGTTTGTACTCTTATCAATTTCAATTACTGGGTCAAACCTGTTATTATGATGGAACAGTAGGCACAATTTGCATGAGATGACGTTGCTATTTTATTAGATTTATTTATTTATTAATTTTATTTACATTACCAAAATGGTTTTTTGTATTCAATTGAAACTTCGACTTTTTTGTCTTTTAAAAACATTTCATAATACCAACGGTATTATTTCGTAATTAAAATTAAATTTTAATAATTTACAAATATTTTATAAATAAATGTTATTAGTAATTAGTTAAAAAAACATTAGAATTAAAATAAATAAAATTTTTAATTTGTTTTTTTGGTTACCCTAAATTATTTTGATTGCTATAGTAACTGATATGTATAATCAAA
Source organism: Cardicola forsteri (assembly GCA_025895645.1). Taxonomy (NCBI): domain Eukaryota; kingdom Metazoa; phylum Platyhelminthes; class Trematoda; order Strigeidida; family Aporocotylidae; genus Cardicola; species Cardicola forsteri. Next base: position 53,929 of record JAKXYG010001159.1, on the reverse strand, counting down.
ACATTACGTTCATTTAGTAATGTTTATTGTTTACATTTTTTTATTATCAATTCAAAGTAAAAAAAAAATTTAATTGTTTAGTTTTATGTTGCACAAATCAATCTTTAAAATCATTTAGATATAATGGGAATAACAATAATGACAATAAAATAAAGTATTAAAATATATTTATTTATATTTGATAAAGATTTTTATTTAATTGTATTTTCAAAACTATTATTTTTAATTCTGAATTTTATTCAAGTCACGTTTATAATGAAGATATATGTTATGATAATTGTAAGTTAAATTGATGTTTATTCAAAGATAATAAAAACGAATACAAATTTTTATATTTAGTATCTACGTTTACAGAATGTAATGAATTATACACTATGTATAGTACAACAAAATATATAGTTAATAAATCAGAAAACATTGAGGTATAAAATTATTTTAAAAATTATTATTTAGGGTAATAAACATACTAACGGCTTTTCAATTAACAACGTATTAAATTTATTTACAATTCCATTTGGGTACAAATGTAATGGGTTTTATATTCCAGGTAGAAAAGCTCATTTTAAGCCTTTTATTTAATAATATTTCAAATTTTATTTTTATTTAGATGCAAATATATAAATCTGAAAATGCTTAATATTACTATTTAAATAAAAATAAATTATCATTATTATTTTTAATTAATGTTTACTAAAAATGTTACATATGCGTTGTGCATGTACAGAATATATTTTATAAAATTCTGTTTTTATTATAAATATATATATATATATATATATATATATATATATATATATATATATATATATATATTACCAAATTTTTTTTGAGTGGTTTTTATTAATGCACTGATTTTATTTCATTTGACATTCATCATCATCATTGGGAATAAACACCCCCTCCGGTTATTATCATCCAGGGTAGTCCAACAAACCAAAACGTCAATATTTGTAGTGTGTACTTAAACGGCACTTTAGGTGTGCTGACGTTAGATGCTAATTACATCTCAATTTAAACTTATCCAATGATTTCCGTTGGCTGCATTTGGCAAACAAACGGACGCCCATTGAAGTAATTCATTTGGACGAGGGGGGTTAGCATAAATAAGAGGACTGAGTTCGCATGCTACAATGTCTATCCAAATTTTCCGTTGGCCACCTGACCTTCTTTTCCATCCGGGTAATGGATGGGCTTCTATAGCTATTCTGGCTGAATGAGTGGTGATTTATGTAAAAAATGGTCAATCTATTTTAATCGTCTTTTTTTTATTGTGCTAGAGATACATGACCAATAAATGTTAATAGATATTTTAATTAGGTTTTCCCAAATAATTATTAACTAATTTTTCTACTGTTTACCATTTTTTTTGCTTACAATTTATTTTGTATTTTAAAATTGTTTTAATAATCTTTTAGGTATTAAATGTCAAACTTAATGAAATATTTTAAAATTTAATTGTAATAATGTCGTACAGTGGATTAAAGGCTTTCTTTTACAATTTTATTAATCAAAATGTGATTGTGCCAAATAATTTTTAAGTGTAATGATAATTAATATGTATAAAATATTTATGCTTTAAATAAAAAAAACATGGTTATATTGGTTTCAGTCTATAAAACAGTCTTGGTTTTTTAAAATCTGGTTTTAATACAAATTTTTGTTTTACTTATATAAATATTGCTTTTCAAATAAGTAAAGAAATTAACAAACTTAATATTTTGATGAAAGTGCGTTTTATACAGTTTGAAATTTATAAATGTATTATTTTTATTATAAACAATTAAACTATTGTTGTAATGTTGTTTCTTGTTATTTTTCTAGTAATATGTAGTTTACACAAAGAAAAGTGCTTGTGTTTTACTTAAACTTTTTTATTTTCCTATTTAGACTTGGTATCGACTATGGAAAAGTTAAATTTAACTTTCTTCAATAATATTACTTATTTTATTATTTATTTATTTATACTATAATATTAATAAAAACTATATAAGTATTTGTTTAAATTTGTATTATAAATTAAATGTATACAAAATGATTTTTATAAAAACATTTATCAGTATTAGTATTATATTTTAATAATAATTACTATACTAATTTAAGCTTGGAATGATAATAATCTTGAGGATTTGAGTAATACTTATAAAGTCTTAATTTCCAATGATGGTGATATTCCTGATTGTTCATACTTTACATAGTGCATCCTGGACTAGTTGATCATAGGTATCTAAACTAATAACAGCAAGGATCGAGTGCACAGCAATATAACTGAGCTTCCCTTTTCGCAAGTGGGTGCAAGCACAGACCTAGGTTAATTAAAAGGTATTTTAAGGTATACATATACCAAACGCAACTGTTAGGCTAAGGTAGATAATCTTGACAAAACATTAGGCGGCCTTGTCAACAGTGGCGTCGTTAGAAGGATGCCGTCTACCAGTCACGAAATTTCGTTATTCATCTACGTTTGCTACGATTATTAAGCCATTGATATCGGTCGTTTAATATGCCGTACAAATATAGGAATAATGAAGAGGTGATTGTCAGCAACCACAATGAATGAATAAATGTTTGAGCTTTAAATAAAAGTTGATTGTTATTCTTAATGTAAACAATTTTGTATACAATGCAAGCAAGAAAAAATTAATACTGTTTGTCAAAAAAAGTGTTATTTTAACAAGAATACTGTTTTAAAGAATTGATGGTACCTAATACTGTAAGGTTGTAAAATAATATTATCTAGCAATTTTTTGACAAAAGCATTTAAAAAAACTTGCTTTTGTTTGGTTTATGTTTAAATTTCTATTATTGGTTTATAAGCAAGAAACTAATTACCATGTTTTAAAATTTTGCTAGTCCTTTGTTTTTAAAGTAACCATTAAAAAAATTAAATACGAACTGAAAGTTGTATACTTCTAATTTTATATGGTGCGGAAAGCTAAAAGTTTTAAATGCCATTTTTAATATAATTTCTTTTGGCTATGTTGTGACTTACAGTAATGGTGTATTTTATGTTGGTTTCTAAGTATTTTTGGTAAATAATTGCGCTAATTTGTAAAAGAAATATTTAATTATAATATTGTATATTTTTGTTCTTTCATTATTAGTTTAACATAAATAAATTGAAATATGTTGGGTAAAATATAATATAATCAAAACTAAACATTTCTTAAAATATTAGTTTTATCTAAATTTTAAGAATTACTAGTAGTTTAAATTTATTTTTTATAAATTAAAACAAATACTATATGTAAGTTTTTTATATTAATAAAATGTTAAAATATTCTATTTTTAAGAACTGTACAAAAATATATTGAGCATTTGTCACAGAGAATTTACAAAAAATAATTTTAAACAAGAATGTAATGCATTATCTTCTATTTATACATATGTTCGAAATACTACGCTGTTTTATGTTATTAATCCTAACAATTCAATTCAATTTAGTCAAATTATTTGTAAAGATGCGACAACATTTTTAAATATCCAGTGTCCTTTAAGTACTTCAACATTTAATGAAAGTACATTATTGTGTACAAATGTAATTACTTCGGTGAGTACAAATTACATTTTATTTTTAATATGTACAGGGACATTAAAAATTAAAACAAATTTTTATATTAATTTTAATGTATTAGATTATATTTTTGCATAACTAATTTTAAAAGACTATATAAAAATAATAAATTAAGCATTTATAAAAATATTACACATATATATGTACTTATCTAGATGTTTGTAGCAATTTAATTTATAATAAAGCTTATAAAAATAATTGTATTTGTTTACATTTGAAATATGTGCATAAAAATTGTGTGCTTAAACTTCCCAAAATTTATTTACAAACTTTATAAAGACTGTTTTTATTTTTATTCAGATTATGTATACGTTTTATCATGAAAATTATAATCTAATTGAAGCCACTGCAGTAGCCCTAATTTCAAATAACGTAAATTCTAATTTCGATCAAGTGTTTAGTGTTCAATTTAGAAAAGTACGTATAGTTTAGTTTCTGGTTTTTAACAGTTATCATGATTTATTGAAATTACATATAATACTAAATACAAGCATTGTTTGAGAAATTAAAATAAGTTAAAAACTATTACGGTGATAAAACTGTTCCAGAAAGGCCCAGGTCTAAGAGTTATATCTGGTTAGACAGGATTGAGTTTTATTATCAGTACTAAATGCAAGTTAGCAAACGCTGGTTCAGTACAATAAAGAATTCCCATGTATACAAAGGTTGCCGAACAGGAAGTGAGAATAATACCGATCATTCGCTTGTTTCTTGTTCGCTTCATCTACGTCTCAAAGTGACAAAGACTAGCCCTGATACTCCTGCGACTATGTTGACAAGCTCTCCAAAACCTACTTATCAGCTCCAGCTGTTGTTCCAAGTTGTGGTATGGGACTAAATCAATCCTGGAATATTTTGAAACGGAAGATCGACTCAGCTAGTTTGGTGCTCCCTCGTTTAATCAACTTAAAATGATCAAACTGGTTGTCCGCCAATTCTCGGTATCTTTATGTACAAACAAAGATATCCACGAGAAAAAGCGAAGCAAGATCATTGTGTGTGGAGTTTCGAAAAAGTTATGAGGAGGATGAACAAATACACTGGGATTCTGTAGCAGATGAGTTCGAGGTTTCTGCTCGCAATGGCAAGAAATTGGAACAACTCTGTCGTGGTAACAAAGTTAAAGTTGGGTCGTCTGACATCTCAAACTAAGACTGGTTACTTCACTTTAATCAGATTTTAAACCATCCTTTATTACAACAGTACGACTGCAAAATCAATCCAATCTTGATACAGTTCCTCCTGCAATTTATCCAATCTCTGTATAACCTCCAACTGTCGATGATATTATCCGCATATGCAGTAAACTCAAAGCTAAGAAAGCCGCCGGATTTGACGGAATTCCTCCATATGTCTTCAAATATGGCCTCTCGCGGCTTACTGAAGACCTCTATGGCATTATATCAGATTTCTGGACAACTAAGCAGTGCCCTGAAGACTGGCATCGTGCTACTATTATTCCTGTTCACAAGAAGGGTGATTGGCAAATACCTGCTAACTACAGGGGCATCAGTTTACTTTACATAGCTCCAAAAATTGCCACAGCGATATTTGATAAGATTCGCCTGGAGAGGAAACAGACCACACGTCCCAACCAAACTGGTTTCATCCTGGTTTGGGATGCGTTGATTAGATTCATACGCTCCGGCATATTCTGGAATTTCGGGCAAAGTTTTAGCGTCCTACGTACGTAGTGTTCATAGACTACTCTTCAGCTTTGGACTACCTAAACAGAGGAGGACTCTGGATAGCTAAGTTACGTGACGAAACCCCGTTGAAACTTGTGAATCTCCTACGTGCTCTATACAAAAAATCAACTACTGTGATCCGCATTTCCAACAAATCTACTACAAAACCGTTCGAAATTTGCTGTGGTGTCCGTCAAGGCTGTGCGGCTGCTCCGCTTTTATTCAACTATACAATCCATACTACATTTGCCAAGGTTTCTGGACAAGTGAAAGGCGTGTATGTTGGTACAAAGCCCATCATCGACCTAGAATGCGCTGACGATGCTGTCCTAGTTGAAAATGAAGATCAGCTGCAGCGAGCATTGAATTTTCTTGTTAAAGTTTCCGGTGAATATGGCCTGAAGATCAATCCCAAAAAATCAGTCATCATGACGTCACCGGCTCCTGGTGTGAGGATTGTATTAAATGATGCTGTGCTTCCCAATGTAAAGCAATTTATGTATCTGGGCTCTTCAATTACTTCTGACGATGGTTTATCTAATGAAGTAAATCGTCGAATTGGTTTAGCTGCTGCTGCGTTTGGAAAACTTACCAATTCACTTTGGAGACAAAAAACATCAATCCAAAGACAAAGATGAACATTTTCTCTCCATTGGTTCGCACAGTGTTTCTGTACGCAGCTGAAACCTGGGCTCTTACAGGGTCAGAGCTCATGAAGCTCAACAAATTTGAGGCAAGATATCTTTGGCACAACACCCATTTTGCATCATCCGTATGAAGGGAATGGATAAAAAAGATCAGTAACCGTCAAATTTGAGATGATCTCCAATTTGACGAACTTCCTTTTTTGGTATCGTAACAATGTAGGTTGCGTTGGTTTGGACACGTTCTTCGTGAAAATCCTGATGCAATATCACGATCCGTAACTTTGACTTGTCCAAATGTCGATTGGAAAAAAAGGAAAGGTAATCAGAAACGTACTTGGATAGATGCTGTTTGGGACAATCTTCACCCTATTTTGGCCGGGACTTTATCTTGGAAACAATGGCAAAGTCATTGGATTGACATATCGGTGCACGCCTGCGAAAACCTTGAACAGTGAAAAGGAATTATTCAAGATGCTTTGAGAACTGGAAACTAATAAAGAAACTAATAATTATTATTATAACTGAAAAAATTTAAAAAAATGTTCTGGTAACATTGTTATGTAAAAAGTCCCATTAATATTTGAAAATGTTAGTCTAGTTGTTTAGAATACGCCACGTGGAGGTATCAGTTAGGAATATTACCATCATTGGATTTTAAAACTTTGGCAGCTAAACAAATAATAATAATGACGTTTTACATTTTAAACGTAGCAGTTAAATACAAAAGAATTTTCAATTAGCGCACATTACAACGAACATCAATTTAGAAGTGGTAATCCGGGTTACGGTATTTATCGACCCCTATTGGCCGGCTACTTGCATTCAAACAATAGTCAAGCAGTTGTTATTTTGACTCCCTATCGCATCAATGATGCACTTTATCCTGATCAGAATAATCAATATGGATTTGGTTGGTGGCCTCTTCAATCAGTTGCAAAGTGCCGATTAACATCGGTTGGTCAGTTTGTCCAATTTGGCTTAAATCTGCAAATATCGTGTTATTTGGGGTAGGTGTCATGGTTGCTTGTTATTTAAATTTTTCACTCAGTTGAATAAACCCAATTGATGTAACCGTAGCTGAACATTTTGAGTAAATAGAAAATGGATTTCAACGTACACAACATAACAGCACTAAAGCACAATTATGTCGGTCCTTTTGTTACCTATTTTAATATTTGTGCAGTATATCAAATGACCAATTCCATTGGTTTTATGAGCAAAACAAACGTATAACAACGAAGTTTCTTGGCTAATAAACGGCATTTTTGTTAACAAAGATTGACAAGACCATTGGATTTTTTTGTCAAGATAATCTCTTTTAGCCCAACAGCAGTAGGATACTTTTTAGGCACCCGGCGTGTATCAAAGTAGAATCCCAGCTATACCTCTGTGCACTCAGTTCTTTCTGTATTAGTCTAGGTGCTTGGGCACATCCAGTCCTAGATGCGCCATGTCGATGTATCATTTAGAAATATAACGATAAAAATGTGAGAAAACGTAAACTGTGAGATGAATTCATTTCGTATATTCTCGTCAATCACAAATAATATATATATATATATACTGAAATGTTTGTGACTGACAAGAATATACGAGATGAATTCATCTTCTCATATTTCTATTTGGAATTATAAAGGGAACTCAAAATATAACAATAATTAGAAATCGAGACTTTGTAAACATTATTCAAATTCTCAGTACTATTGTTAGCAATTTATAAACTAATAAGGTGAATGTTTTAAATCCTTTTTTAATACCCACTATAAAATTTGTTCTCGTTCAATTTGGTCTTCTATTTTATACACCAACTTGCAGATTAATTGCCAACACCCAATCAAAGCAAATGAATTGTACCACATTGGAACAAGAAATTCTCCAATTGTTGTATGTCAAAGTTGGCAACGATCAACATTTAATTAGTCATGTGGGCAAATGGGGCAATACACTTCGACAAAATATATCTGACTGGGTCCAAATAATAGACAAGAACTTGGATTCGTCTGGACCAAGTACGACAAATGAAGCGCAATCATGGTATGTTGGTTAATTTCTAATCGCTGAGCAATTTCAATCTGTTTGTTGCCAGTGACAGCAGGCTGAGAGGAGCAACAAGAAAACGTGTTCCATTTTTCCAGTTTATTTATTTTATGTTTGCTACTTTGAATGTTTTACGAGAAACATTTTTCAGCAGTGAACATTTTAGCGAAGCCAAACGTGGGCCCGCATTTTAGTGCCGGTGATGGTATTTGACAAAACGTTTACACCTAACTTCTTTGGCAAATTTTTTCCGTGTTGTTTTTCAGGTTTAGTAAATTTTTCTTTTCACAAAAATGAGCCTGGTAGTTATATGTTTCAATCCTTATCCTTTTTTAGCTAAACTTGAAGCCAAGGTGGAGTTAATCTTAATACCGTGATATTGGTCAAAAGAATATAATGATAACAAAGGTGGTTCATTAGATGGAACTTCTCAAACACTTCAAATAATTTTTTTTTCCTGTTTCATCAATACAGACAAGAGAATTTTGTTGTTCTGCTGTTGCTTATATTTGACTATAATTGGATAAGTCACTTTGCTGACAATTTCTATTTAGAATAGAGGGAGGTACGTAATACAAGTTTAAAATCCCTCCTCACTATATATATTCCTTAGTCTACTAAAACTCAAAGGTGGCTTTTTTACAAAATTTTTCTTTCAGTAGCGGTATATATACTTCTAAACACAGTCCAGAGTAACTCTCGATGGTTTCGAATAAAAATTGAAACTCTTTGTTCAATTGTTACTTGGTCAGTGTGAATACGTACAATCTCGATTAAATGCTAATCCGATACGCGGTACTATATTTTTCAGCCATTTTCAAAAATATTCAAACAAACTATCGACTTTTGTTGTGCACCATGTTTCTTCAGCATTTAGTAGAATACATCTCTAAGTGATGGTGTACAGATGTGATCTAGTGATACAGCGCTGGACTGGAATTTGGTTGGGCATGGGTTTGGGTACAATCGCCGGCACCAAATGCCGATTCCCGTCTGGTTTCGCTAAAACTCAAATTGCTGAAAAATGTTTCTCTTAAATTATTCAACCAATAACAATCAAATAATAAACGTAACCTTCTTGTGATTGAGGTAAATCTTTTATTCGATGAGTTAAATAGTTGTCTAAATTTTATTATTACATTACAAAACCCTTTTGCTTTAAAAATAATAAGCATGGGGCAATAAGATAACAATTACAGTAAAAAATTAACATCAAAGTCTCGTAATTCAAAGAGAACATGAGACAACAAAATGTTTCCATGTATTTGAACATTCTGCCAAACGTTTTGCTTGTGCCCATGAAACATTCATTTCAATTAGATCTTCCCGAATATTTCTTAGCCAAGTTTTCTTTGGTCTGCCAACCTTTCTTTTACCATTTACAATTGTCCATTCCAAAACCGTTCTTGCTGATCTTTCGGGCGGTAAACGTAGAATGTGACCAAGTAATTTTCTTCGTCTAATTGTAATAATGTCATGGAGTGAACGAGAGTCAGTTCTTTTCATGATCTCATCATTTGAAATGTAATCGCGCCAGGTAATCTTTAAAATACTTCTAAGACACCGGCGATGAAAAACATCCACCATCTTATCAATCTTGTCCGTACGTTTCTACGTTTCACTCCCATATATTGCCGTAGGAATGATTATTGATGCGTACAAACGAAGTTTTGTCTTTAGGCGAATGGAAGAACATGACCATATTGATGTGAGTCTATTGAAGACTGACATTGCCTTACCAAGTCTGGCTTTAACATCAATTTCGGTTTGTCCGTCTTTACCAATGATGCTTCCCAGATATGTAAAGGAATCAACAGTATCAATATTTTGTCCACTAATTTTGATGGGCAAATCATTGTTTGACTTTATGCACAACACTTTTGTCTTTGAACAATTAATCCGTAAGCCAATACGAGAACTGATATCACTGAGTCGTGTTGTCATATTTTGCATCATTTCTGGGGTTTCACTGAGTAGACCAATATCATCTGCAAAATCCAAATCCGTTAATCTGCCTTGGTTCCATTTGATACCATAAGACAAATTATTCATGGATTGAGTCATAATAAAATCAATTACCAGAAGAAACAAAAACGGTGACAAAATACATCCTTGACGTACTCCCGTGACAATTTCGAACAAAGCAGTATGACCACTTTTTGTTCGAACACAGCAACTTGAATTTTGGTATAGCGAACGCATAATATTCACATATTTTAACGGTATTCCGTAAAACTTAACGATTTTCCACAAAGATTCTCGATGAACACTGTCAAAAGCTTTCATAAAATCAATAAAATTGATTGTTAGTGATTGCTGAAATTCTTGACTTTGCTCAATAATGTTACGAAGGGTGAGTATTTGTTCAATACAGCTTCTTCCTTTCCGAAAACCTGCTTGTTGTTCTCGAAGATGTTTATCTACCGCATTACTTAAACGATTTAAAATTACTTTGCAAAACACCTTACCAGGAACAGACAATAAGGTTATTCCGCGCCAATTATTGCAATCATTCAGATTTCCTTTTTTTTGGAAGGGTAACAATTAATCCTTGTCGCCAATCATTTGGAACTTGTTCATTATGCCATATAACATTAAATAAATGAGCAAACTCATCTGCTACAACATCACCACCATGTTTGAGCATCTCTGCAGTTATCTCGCCAAGTCCTCCTGCCTTATTGTTTTTCAACCTTTGAATTGCATAAATCACTTCAGTTACAGAAATGTCATCAATGCATATTTCTGGATTTTGAGTCACATACATATCATTATCATTATCAAAATCTATGAGAGTATTTGGCATGGGCTGATTAAGTACTTCTTTAAAATGTTCTACCCATCTAGATGATTGCTCATCATTTGTTAGAAGTAAACGACAATCTTTTCCTTTGATTGGAATATCGATGTTCTTTCTAACTACCGACAGTTGTTTAACAATTTTATACAGAGTCTTGGAATCATTTTTTGCTGCTGCCTTATCTGCTTCTCTGCATCTGTTTTCTAGCCAATCATTCTTATCTTTGCGGCAGCTTTTTTAACCTGTTTATCTAAAGTTCTATATTTATCATCAAATATTTTCCAAATAACAGGATTGTTAGATTCATCTCTCTCTAATTTTGTTTTCTTTCTGAGATCAATTAAATTCCATGAGACTGATGAAATCCATTGTTTCTTTGTAGAGTGACATTTTCTACCTAGCACATTTGCTGCACAGTCTGTAATTGTTTTATGAAACAATTTCCATTGATCATCAGACTTTTCTACTCTTTTCAGATTTAGAAATGTATTTTTTAAGGAATTGTAAAATTGATTTGAGATATTTGACTGTTTAAGCTTCTCACACGAAAATGGATGTAATTTTTTTGTGGTTTCTACTGTCTTTAATTTTAAACGAATTTTTCCAACAAGAAGATTGTGATCAGAACCAACATCTGCACCGCGATATGCACGTACATCTTGCAATGAAGATCGCCATTTTGTGCTAATACAAATGTAATCAATTTCGTGTTGTTTTTCCATCTGGAGAAACCCACGTTGTCTTGTGTATATTTTTGTGAGCGAAAAAAGTGTTGCCAATACTCATTCCACAATGACTGTTTAACGTCAACAACCTATAACCATTATCATTTATGCTATCAGCATAGCCATGTGGTCCAACATTTGAGGAGTACCCAGATCTATCTTTGTTCAATTTCGCATTGAAATCGCCGATCAAAATTTTGATGTCTCTTTTTGGCACATCATCTAACAAACTTTGCAATTAATCATTAAAAATATCTTTTTGGTTGTCCTCAGTAGGGGCATAGACTTGCACAATTGTTACTTTTGCAAATCTGGTGTTGAATCTAGCTGAAATGATACGGTCGCTCACAGGTTTCCATCCAATTATAGCTTTAGCAGCATTTTTACTCAACATAATACCAACTCCATTAATATGATATTCTTCATGTCCAGAATATAAAATTGATGTATCTCCACTCTTGAAATGACCTTGGCCTTTCCATCGCATTTCGCTAATACCCAAAATATCTAAGTTGTAAATTTTCATTTCTCGAAGGACTTGTTCTAACTGTCCAGTACGAAAAAGTGTGCGCACATTCCATGTCTCAACACTGGTTAAGGTTTTGGCATTGAAGATTCTGCAAATCGAAGATTGAGCTTCCTTTCGGCTTTCACTCAACCCTGTCATTTGTGTAACTCTGTCATCGAGATACGCGCGATCACTTCTTTGCCGTTGTTTGCCGGAATGGCGTCCTCTTATTGTTTCCGTAGCAGTATGGATTTTTTACAGAGGTCAGGTTGCTAACCTTGCGCTCGAACCCTCCTCCTTTATCCAGGCTTGGGACTGGTTAGATTGAATCATTTCTGATCCAATCTAGGCGGAGTTGTCTAAATATTTCAATTATTATTGCAAATATTGATACATTGAATACTTTGTTACCTATGATTTTATTATACTATAAATCCCAAGGCTGGATAAAGATGGATGGTTTATGGCAATAAAAAATTCACGCAATAAACTATTCAACAGCCGTCATGATTAAATTAGTTTGATACAGAACTAAATGGAGAAAAATGACCAGAAACAGCTATACATCATAGAAGACGGAGAATCTGAAGGAGGATATGTACAATTATATTGTTATTTTTTAATGTAAAAATGTGTAATTATGTTGAAGTTGTACATTTTTAATACAAGAATAGTTATAATTTTTTGTTTTATTAAACAAAAAACTAGAAATAGAAAACGATGGTCAAAACTAAAATATAAAACACCATTATAAATAAATCGTGTTATTTTTTACTGAACAGATTGAATTTTAAATTACCATTATTGGTTATTAGTTTAAAAAGCTGCAGGTTATTTAACTGTTATATATGTATAGGATTTGTGAAAATATAATTACTGGTCAACTAATCGACGTGCATTATGTTAGAAATGGCGGGTTGAACAATCCTCAAAATAAAATTATTGCTGTACACAGACATTTTGAACGACAAACGATGGAATACGAAGTATGAACGTTTAATATATATTCATATATTTTTAAAGTTTTATTAAATATTAAGTTACATTTGTTCTTCATTTATTATACAGTAAAATATTTCTGTTTGCCACAAATTAGTAACATACAATCTATTTTAATTGTTGTATCAAAATTAATTCGACTTGGCAGTATTGCACACATTTATAGAATCAATTGGTAGTGTAGTTGGTTTCATGGAATTTCAATCTAGCCAATATATTCAATTAAAAATCCTACTTAAAATGTAAATGCAATTCCTAATAAATATTGCAGCAACTTTGAAATAGATTCGAAACTAGGTGGACATAGATTTGAGTCCTATCACCGGCACCAAATGCGATTCGGCTAAGTACTTATTTGCTGAAAAATATTTCTTTCAAGCAGTAGAAAAGTGGATAAACTTATTTATTTATATTTTATGTTTATTATTTTGAATGCTTTACGAGAAACATCTCTCAGTAGGTGGACATTTTAGCGAAGCCGAACGTGGGCCCGCATTTTACTGCTGGTAGTGGGATTCGAACTCATGCCCACCGAGGTCCAAATCCAGCGTTGTACCGCTAGACCACCCCGGCAAATTGATTAATCAATTACAACCAGTGACATACTTCATTCTAACAATGTTTAAAAAAAACGTTTTTTTGAAAAACCACATCCATTTTAAAAAATATATTGCAAATTACTTTCCAATTTGAAAGTGTTTAATTAAATAATCTTGTCTGAATGTAAATAAAAATTTAAACCACGAGTAAATGTGCTTCACATCTTTGCAAAACAGCAAAAATATCATAGAAGCGTTGCACTTTCTAGGAGTTGTTAAACTCGAATCGATGCGTATGATAATACTTCATTAGTAAGAGCTTGGTATTCAGACCGGATAGCTGGGCTTGATCCTATAGCACGACCTCATGTATTGATCAAGATTACCTAACACGATTAAAGACCTATAATTATACATGTGTAGTACCGATTAGTGGTGTAGTTGTTTAAATAACCAGTCATGTCAATAGGTAGTTATTGTGAATCTGTAGTTTCGCTGCTCTAAACCATTTAATATCAATGTAAATACAGTAAAAATGCCACCTATCTAGATAATTTCATTCAATAATATTTATCCTTTAAACTATCGATTTCACTTAAGCAGTCACCGTTTACAAAAGTACTTAAAATCGGTTTTTATTTTAAAATGTTTTTTTCTTTATATTTTAGTGCATTGGAAATTATTGTCAAGATTTTTCAGCCAAACAACAATTTGCAATAACAACATCAGTCGAATTTCACGACAGAACCGAACTGTACGAATGAAAGCGGTTGGATATATATACATACTACATATCCATTTTGAAAAACAACGCATGCTTTTACACTTGTTTTGTACAATCCTCACTCAATTTTGATAAAAAAACTCTGGTTATTCATGTTTTTAAATAGCATTTAACCACGAATATTTCTAGTTTTAAAAATGAATGTAATAGACACACCCACCCTTTTAGATTAAAAACATTTAGTCTTAAAATCAAAACGTAAGGTTTACTAACTATTACTAACGCTGCTTGTTTAAGTAACTGAAAATTGGAAAAAAATGTTTCAATATAATTTATTTTGTTTTTATTGCTTTGACAAGAAACATTTTTTTAGAAAGTGAACATTTAGCGAAATGAAACGAAAGCCCGCATTTAGTGCCGGGCATGAGACCCAAACACATGATCACCCACTTTCGAGTCTAGGCGTTCTACCAACTCTACTACACGCAACTTAAAGCTGAAAACGCTGACCTGCAAAATTGGAGCCATGAATCAATTTCCGGCTCCGCCTACTGTTAACTTGAAAAATTACTTTTTGAAGGTATTACAATCCTTATGACAAACCTAAAAATAATAATACTAATAGGTTAGTTGCAAATGTCTCATATTTTGTAAATAAAAAATCTTAACTCTACTCGAGTATTGGTGATGCTGATTAGTTCGAAGCAAGTTACATTTAAATTAACACTTAGTTGTCACAAATTTGAACCCTCCAACAGATCCTACTTAAATGTTCAATGTAGCAGTTTGCCTAACTGAATAATTTTGCAACAATATAAATCTAAATCTTACTCTAGCCATCATGCATTCCTCGCTATTCTAACTGGATTCCAAGTCCACTTAAAGTAGTGGTTCTTAATTGTGTTTAAAAGTATGAAAAGAGTCCAAATGAACCTCGCAATTTAGGTAATTGTTTACATATCTCGTTCGTTACTAGACAGTCAGCGTTTGATAAAGGATAGAAATGAAAATCACGGATATTAAACATACTTTTGTTACTTCGCATAAGTTTCAAAAGGATCCAATAAAGTCCAACAAAAATGACTTGCATATGTTCCTCATCTTAATTACCATTATTTAAATTCTAGAGATTTAGATAATCGCCTAAAAGCTGTTACACAAATACAAACGAGTAGGAATTTCTGACCACCTCTTTATTATTTCCGCGTTCGCAAAGCATTTACAACAATCATCTACTGTTTCACATGTCAAATAACCTCGTACATGCAAATGTACAAAAATAACATTGATTAGTTAATAAACGGCGTCTTTGTAACGCGCTATTATTCAAAAGACCACATGATCATTTGTTTAAATTGTCCCTAAATCTAATGACTACATATAGTATACATGTATCCTTTTAAGTATCTTGTGTATATTTCCATCCAACCACCAAAGCGGAAGTCAGTTATCCTACCGTGCACTTAGTCCCTATTCCATGTTATTTCCAGTCCTGCATATATCATATGAGATAAAAATAAAATTATCACCATTACTAAAAATGAAAAATTTGGAAGCATTACTCAAATCTTCAAAATTATTAGCATATATATATATATATATATATATATATATATATATATATATGTTTTAAAATCTAATAATTTTGCACTCGTTTTCTCAAACGATCCATCAATTTGGCCTTATCTCTCTCCAAATACTCCAAGACTTGACCAAGCAAAGTTTTACTTGCATTTAAAGCATGTTCAATTTCGGTACGTCCTGATAACGGTGACTGCAACTGGTTCGTTTGTAATTCAATACACAACTCCAAATCTATCTTGGCTTCTTCCATTGAGCCAAGAGCTTTCAACGATTGAGCTCGACGATAATAAACCTTGGCAAAGTCTTCCAGAGTAATGGAAAAGTCCTTTTCGCATTGACTACACAACTCGATCAGTTCGGAGCGCAAACAAGGATTCTTTTGGCAATCCAAGTCCACCAATTTGAGAGCTTGTGTACAATTTTGAACGGCAAAATCGTGAGATACAAATTTGGCTTGGCATAAGGATAAATTCAAAAGCAGCCTGGAATAAAAGTTGAAGATTTTAGTTTGTTTAACTTTTTCAGTTATTTTTTATGTATCAATCAATGGGTTTTGTTGAGTAAACAAAGTAAAGTAGAATGGAACTGACAGAACCCATATTATATATATAACTTAGTAATAACAAATGTACGTCACTCTAACCACAATACTTAAATGAAGTGTCCTTACTTAAAAATAACCAAACTTACATAAACTGCAAGCGTACATAATTATCTTCACTCTTCAGCTTTATTTTTTCATCATCAACCAATTTATCCAAATCGACATAACCGTCCAAATTAGTTTCACTAGTTAAACTCTCTTTATGAACTCCATCATCATCATCACCAGATTTGGTCTGACATGATCTACTAGACCAATAGGCCAATGAACCAAGTTGCAATGCACGCGAATAACATTGAAAAGCAAAAAACCAGGCGTTTTTACAACATTCGGAATGAGTTCGAACAATATGCGTACCGCGTCGCTTAAGACTAATCGCTCGATTAGCCCAGTATAATTCAATTTGAGGATTCCATTTATCTGAAAGTGATTCGAATGGTGTCAATTGAACCAGATCAACACGTAGTGTGAGATTGAAAGACTGAAACAAAAATATAGATTAGAAGCTTAAAATGAAAAGCATTATTTAGCACCTAATATTCCTAACGATCTGCCTTTAGTCAAATGACCACGTAATAAAGTAAAGTTGTCATAATGCGATAGAATATAAACACGTACACATCGATGTGGATCAGTAAAGGCCTATTACCTTCACCACGTATAAACCATCTTGGCATTCTAGAAATTTCTATTTAAGTAGTTAGGTGCTAACGCCTTGCGAAATTCTAAAACTCATATACTGTAGGTTGCAAATATTGTCTCAAAATTACTAGATTTAAAAAATATATATTTCGCGGGTTTGTTGCCTGTTTTATGCTAAACATTTATACACAAATTGACATTTTAGATCAACCAAAAAGCCCATAATTCGTAACAATAATTAAATCAACTAAAAACATAAACAATTGTAAATCTGTAATTTGGTGATTTCACATACTAGAAATCTAAAGTATTCGTGTAAAAAACAAATTTTCCACAGTAGGATTTCAACTTTACTTTCTAAATGGTAATCTTGCCGATATGTTAGCTTCTTCATCTAGCATTTTCATATCTCAGCAAAATCAGTCACTGACGTTAATTGAAGATTAAAAATTAATCTACGTTATGCGTAGTATATCTCACAAAACCACCAAAAATAGCTAACATTTATCTATCCAAATGTCCCTTACTAATTGCTAAAAATAATAAGAAACAATAACTAAATCAAAAACAAATAATAAAACATGCATTACGTTTTTCAATTAGTGTATATATATATATATATATATAATTTTGAAAAAATGACTGATGGTTACATAAAGTAAATGTTTTGGTAATATTCTATTAACTAGAAAAAACAAAAATTGAATTTACTTTAACTAATTCATTGTTAACAAATTCATCAACTTCTAAATTAAAACAATCGCCAGTTTGACATCTATAAAAAGTGCGTTCTAGCAACTGTCTCAAATTCAACTGGGTGTTATCCAAATTAGGATCCGTGCCACATAAATCAGGTGACTGGCCAAGACATAATTTAAACTGAGCACCATTATATAATTGTATTGCTACACAAAAATTGTCATTACATTGGACACAAACTGGACATGAATTCTGTGAAATTTTTACCGGAACATCATTTTGAAGACAAGAAAGAACTGTACAAAAACACACTGAGCCGTCTAGAGCACAACGACATGAACTATTTTCAGAAAGCTCATTCTTTTTCGATTTAACTTTAAAACAACGTTGATCGGTCAAACAAATGTCCTAAAAACGATACATACTTTAAAAATTATGTAATAAAGAGTATACTTAATCATCAAAAACAACTCACATAAACAAAGTTTTATTTAAAGATTTACGGAGTATGGAAAGTAATCAAAATACAAAAAATAACATCTACAACATATATTAATCACCAAACATAATTAATAACGCCATGTCTGTAATCATAAGTAACTATCCAAGAAACCATAAAACAAGCAAACGCTGTCGTTAAACCTTCTTTAATTATTTCACCGTAACCGCCAAACTCATCCTCATCAACGCATTGGAACATTGCAGCATAAGAATAAACAAGATATATATTTGTAATAAAAAACATAGCAATAGCAACTATGCCTGTAAGAGGAATGTAACCCCAAATAAATCCAATAATAACAGCAAATAATTGTCTCAACCAATATATAATATCTAAAAAATCGTTTTTATCATCAAATACAGATTTTGATTTAAAAGCCTTTGTAAATAGTATTAAAGTATTTGAACTCGAAGAATTAACAACATTCTAAAAATCAATAACACCTTATATATTTTTGCATACCTTCGACACGGCCATGAGGAAAGAAATGCAGCTTTGAAATAGACGTGTTTATGGTGATATACGACTAAAAAGCTAAACTTTAAAAAAATTATAATTATTAAAAAAATTATTCAAATAATTATTAAAAACATTTTAATTTTTTGGATTACAAGTTTAACTTAAAATAATTAATTCCAAAACAAAATTAAATAAATAGAATACTCGCGAGGTGAGGCGCGCGTCACGCTACACGTCAGGTTACAGGTTGGTACACGAGTTGAGTAGGAGACAATCTCCTTTTGATCCTCGGTTCTGATGTATCGGCAATATCGTATTCAGAAAGGAAAAGAAAAGAAAACAAAGGTTAAAAATAAAAACCGTTAACCACTGGGGGAACAGGTGAAAATGGATGGGGCATAACAATCATAAGCAGTCTTAAATGATGGGACCGAGTTGGCATTAACTACCTAAGAAGGAAGACTGTTCCAAGCATTAATAACCCTTTGTGAGAAGTGGTGGAGCCTCAACCTGGATTGCACTCTGGATTTAGTCAGTTTCAGGTTGTGTCCCCTACAAGAGTTATTTGACAGTGTGAAGAAAGAAGGGGAGGAGCCAGATGTTAAGTATTGATATACCAAAATAAGATCCCCCCGAAGCCTCCTATTTGTTAGAAGAAATAACTTTAGAGAGAGGAGCCTGTCCTGATAAGGAAGATGTCTTAGAGACCTAGGTATCTTAGATATACCTTTTGTACTTTTTGAAGATTAAGGGAGTCGGATTTTAGTATAGGAGCAGTGACTTGTGCGCAATATTTTAAATGCGGTCTGATATAAAGCATGTAAAGCAGATGCACACATTTAGGGGAAAGACTACCTAGATTTCTTTTAAAAAACTTAATCAGTCAATGGCAAGTTTAGGTGGCTTTAGTATGGTGCCCTGTGAACTTCAAAGCAGAGTCCATGGTCACACCCATATCTTTTATAGATGTAACCGTTTCTATCCTACGGGTGTCTTGATAAGGCGTTGAGAATACATTCCCTGATGGCTTACCGAACGATATATGCCTACATTTCAAAAGATTTAGAGGGAGAGAATTATCTACAGACCATTGACAAATATTGTTGATGTCAACCTGAAGCTGACTAGGGTTCGAACCCCAGATCTTGACATCATCTGCATAAAGCAAAATATTTGACAAGACCACTTGAGGTAGGTTATTTATAAATATAATAAATAGAAGAGGCCCTAACACTGACCCTTGAGGAACACCCGAACTAATAAGGCAAGGAGGGGATAGATCAGTGCCTAATCGTACACTAAAAGAACGGTTTGCGAGGAAATCGGTTATCCAAGCTAGGATAGGCCCAGAGATCCCGATTAATCTTAGTTTTGCCAAAAGAAGATTATGGGGCACTTTGTCAAATGCCTTAGCGAAGTCAAAATAGATGGCATCTACTGACGACCTAGAGTCCAATAGACTCGTGATGCTATCTGTATAAGTTATTAAATTGGTGAGGCAAGACCTATGGGGAAGAAACCATGTTGTGCAAGGTTAATTAGCTTATGTTTAATAACGAAGTCAAGTAAATGAGACCTTATTAGTCTTTCCATGACTTTACTAGGTGTAGATAGTATACTGATAGGTCTGTAACTCTCTGGCATAAACCTAGAGCCTGATTTGAATATTGGCCTAATAAATGCAGACTTCCAGATGAGTGGAAGCTGACCAGCTAGAAGGGAGAGGTTAAAGATATGGGCTAGATGAGGAGCCAGTAATCCTGCACATTCTTTTAGAACCTAGGATAGATACCGTCGGCGCCACAGGAAGATGATTTAAGACTTTCAAGTTGTTTGCGTTGGAGCGTTATTCATCCTATTCTCTTTTCTTCTTTTTTGAAGATTATTGCAGTGTTTTTGCATTGTAATACGTATCTAGTTTTATTATTATTTTTGTATATTTATAATTTTTGCTCGTTTTCTATAATTGTTAACTTTCACTATCTACCTTAATTTTATCTTCATTTCAAATATTTTTTCTGTGACTAATCCCCCTTTACCTCACCATCCATTTAATTTTTCCCCCTACAAATTTAAAACAATTTGAAAACCGAGAACTGAAAGGCGTTTTGGCCTACTCAACTCTTGAAAAATCCTGAATAATAATTTTGCAATGGAGAATGTAAGAGGAATAAAACGCAATATTAACAGATCGACAGATTAGTAAACAGGCTGATTAGAGGTTACAAGTTGGTTCACGAGTTGAGTAAAAGACAACCTTCTTTTGATCCTTGGTTCAGATGTGAGCAAGCCTGTTCTAAATTATTGTCATATAGAGGACTCCAGGGGGTAGGTAAGAGATAGAGTCAATGGAAGAGGATTCGTTAATGAAAACAAGATCAAGGCATGAAAGAGAGTAGCCGAGCCTGTATCTAGTGGGTGTTATGACATGCTGAGTAAGAGCATGCTTGATGCTAAGCTTTAGAATTTTATTATCGAATAGATTAGAACCAGAAAGCGACCGCCAGTTAAGGGAATGGCAGTTGAAGTTTCCCATTAAGATGCAATGTTTGTAGGGAAGTGAGAGGCAATGTTTGAGTTCAGAAACAAAAGCCTTATTAGAGGTTTTGGATAATGAAGGAGACGATAAAATAAAGAGCAGAGAGTATGTGAACCTAATGCCAAATGAATAGACTCATATTTTTCTTGAGGAATGCTTCGGTGTACTGATACAATAGTATAAGATAAGTCGTTTCGGATATAGAAGAAACAACCCCCACTTTTACCTTTACTTGAGTCTTGCCTAGCTATTCTATAACCTAATAGGGTTGTTTCACTGTCAAGTATGTTTTCTGAAAGTCAAGTTTTTGTGATTCCAACAATGTGAGGATAGGTGACTTTAACTAGTTCTTGTAATTCAGATAATTTATTGAGTAGACTTAATGCGTTTGTGTAGTGTACGTTTATAGAGGAAAAGAGGGGATAATTGCCTGAGCCGATGTAGTATGGAGAAGTGGGTATGGCTTTGGGGTGGAAGCCAACAATTTGGTATATCCTTATTAACATGCCTTAATGGGGTGAGTCGAACTATAGGAGTTCTGTTATCTAAAGAAATTAGAGTTCTTGAAAATTTTATAGCACGTTTGTTTCTAGAGAAATCTTTAAGTAGACGAACCCCAGGGTAGGTAGAGCGAACATTTAACCAACCTTTCATAATTTCTTCCTTAGTTAGAGAAGAATTAACAGTAATTAAGATGGGGGGAGCTGAATGAGGCCGCTTGCAGGTAAGTTTACATAATTTAAAATTCTTAACCTTAGGGGAACATGAAGAAATGATGTTCAACACCAACTCCTTATAGTTAGTGACGCTACCTTTAATGCCTTTAATAATGATGTTGCAATCACGTTTAATATCCTCAAGGTGTTGCTTGGTGGCAGCCAAAAAAGAAGGGCTGGAGTTGGAAATATGGTCTTTTAGGGAATGTAGTTCAGACATAACGTTATTAGAAAGGTGGGAAATTGATGAGTTTAAGGCCTCAGTTTTAGCTTGGGATTTAGAGAGCTTGTGCACCGTTGTTGCTAGAGTACGGGAGATTTTATCTAATCTAGTGTCAAAATTATGAATTTGGGAAAGATAGGTTTTTGAATCTAGAAGTGTTTCTAAATATTATCCAATTTGTTGTCGTTGGCAGGAGGCAATTGCCGTAAATCGAATCCACATCTGCAGTCTATGCATTTATAGTCAATCAGACTATTAGCAAGCTGCGAATAGTGTTCAAATGATAACTCTAAGCACGCTTCATAAAACCAATTACAGCAAAGTACACAAAACATGCCAACTTTCACAACCTTCTTGCAACGTTGTAGGTCACATTTGGATGAATTGGAGAAAGTCATATCTAGAAACAACAACTAAGAAATAGATGTATAGATTAATCAAAAATAAAAAAAAGAAAGCTAGTACTAGAAATAGGCTGGCGATAATTGTCCAAAGACAAAAATAGTGCTAGTGTCACCACACGTTGCAGAAACTACGCACAATAAACACTGGCACACTAAAAACAGATACAGAAAAAGCACAGATAATATATATATATATATATATATATATATATATATATATATATATATATATATATATATATATATATATATGTATATATATAACTTCACACCGAAAAACGTAAAAACAAAAAATTTAGTACACGTAACAATAAGCACAATACAATTAGCAAGCTACTTTTGATCCGTAACGTCACGCAAGCATATGGCACAAATTCAAAAGTGATTAAAATAAAGATTTTTCAATATTTATGGCTATATTATTTTCTAAATATTGGAAAAAATTGAGAGTCCGGTAAAAGAAAGGATGTTTTAAAATTAGACTAGAATTAGAAAATAAAGTAGAAAGTAAAAAGTAAAGAGTTAAATTAAAGATTGAGAAAGTATAGAAAGCGTAAAAAACATAGAAAATGAAATAAACATAGCCGCAATATAATATTCTTTAAATGACAAAAAGAGATTTAAAATAACATCTAAATAAACGGCTACCGTGATGCACGCTTCTTCTCAGGATTAGGATTAGGATGGTACACGAGATGCACAGGAATTCATCCTTTTGATCCTCATTTCTCAATGTATTTGAAGGTTCAAAATTGGGGTAAATAAAGAGGAAGGAAGAATCAGGGACAAACAGGAATAATTAATATAAAAAATAAAAAGTAGTAATAATATTGGGGATTTAAAGTAAATGAATGGGTTGGACAAGACTTGTAAATAGGTAACAAATTTAAATAAAGGAGGCAAGTAAGTGCTAATTATAATTATTCTTAAATAACCCCAACGACTTAAAATTAACTATATGACTAGGAAGCTTATTTCATTCTGTAATAAATCTGTGTAAATTATTTTGTCTAATGCAACTAAGAGCTCTGGGTTTGTGAATCTTAAGACGATGTTCTTTACGGTTTCTATAACTTACATTTTAAAAGTGAGTGATGCTATTGGTAATAAATAACTAATAAATTAATTCGCCTCGGAGTCGCTTATTTCCTAAAAGAAATAGCTTTAGTATCCGTAAACGCTCTGGGTACAACTTGAGTCGAAGCTTATGTGGGAGTTTGGAAAGCGTTCTTTGGACTCTTTCTGACTAATAATGGAGCTGTTAC
The DNA here is from genome assembly GCA_025895645.1 of Cardicola forsteri. NCBI lineage: Eukaryota > Metazoa > Platyhelminthes > Trematoda > Strigeidida > Aporocotylidae > Cardicola > Cardicola forsteri. The sequence continues at coordinate 30,054 of JAKXYG010001159.1, read as the reverse complement.
CTGAATACAATATTCTAAATGCGGTCTTATATATAACATAAAAAGTAGACAAAGACAGTTTGTTAAAATCTTATCTAAATTACACCTGAAGAACTTAATTAAGCTAAAACATTTTTGGGTAGCTTCTTTGTGATGTTGTGTAAATACTAGAGATAGTGTAAAGGTCACCCCTAAATCTTTAACCTCTTTTACGGTAGTAATAATTTTATCACAAATTATATCTTCCCCAAGGATTGTTTGAATGCTATATGCCTACACTTATCTAAGTTTAAAGGTAGCTTATTTTTAATTGACCAACGTATACGTGCAAAAAATTACACAAACAAAAACGATTTAAATTTATTTTTAATTGTTTTGCGCATTAATTTATTTTTGTTGTTTTATTTTTATGCTTAATGAAATAATACCAACGTTGCAGTGCTATGTACAAAATTATTTCTAATTATAACTTTATATACAATTTAAAAATCTTAATTAGTAATATATATTTGTTAATACATTTTAGTAACATATGTCACAATTTTTTGCAATCAATTTGTTACATAAATTATTTTAATTTGATACTATTATACGTTTTTACTTTACAATTTACAACAGAATTTTTGCGTTTTTATGTAATTTAGTTATTAATTTATTTTTTAATAGCATTATTAACTTTTATGTTTGTATATATCGAGTGTAGGTTTACAGATTTAAAAACGGTTTAATTAAATCAGAGACCTTTTGACAACACGTTTCTTAGTTTTAAAATATATTTGGTAATAGGGATAAATATGAAAATAAAATAACGGAATATACTAAAAGATAATACAAAAAGAAAATTTTTTTAATTTAATTAAAAACAAGAAAAGAAGACAAGTTAACGTTTAATTATAAATAAGATAATTTGTAGAAAAAAGAAATTTATATAATTAAGGGATTGAGTTAAAAGGAAAAATTTGTCATAATTATCTTTAAAAAAAGAAATATTGGTAGAGTTGACAGTATGGCTGGAATAACAATTTTAGGCATTAATGACCCTTTATGAAAAATGATGTAGTTTAAGACAAGAGTTTGTTCTGGGTTTAAAAAATGTGTCCACGGAGAGAGTTAGGTTTTTTGGTTTAAGTAAAGTAATTAGTAGATTAAAGTAAGATTACTTTGGAGTCACCTTTCCTTTAATGGAAAAGATATAAATATTTAAATCTAAAGTTGTTGTTTTAATTTTTAAGGCTTTTAACAAACTTAGTAAAAACATGTTGAAGTTAAAAAAAGAGTTATTTAAAAAAAATTAATTAGGTTGAAGCATTTTTTGCAGCCAAGGAATGATGTTTACTAAAGGAAAAAGAGGAGAAAAAATTAAGTTCAAGATCCTTGATCAAAAAAACCTAAAATATAAAAACTATTTAGGAGCTGTAAGATAATATTTATTTAATGAGGCTCTACCAAAAGATAGATGATTGTGTTTTAAGTGTTAATAAGAAGTGCATTTTGCGTCGACCAGCTAAGGATGTTACTAATATCTGACTGGAACACAGATGGGTTAGTGGACCATATTTTTAAGTTATCTGCATAAAGTTGAACATTAGATTAAAAATAGTGAGGGACCAAGTACAGGATCCTAAAGGATTCCAAAAAAAATTATTAAAGGATCTAAAAAGATATCTGCGATTTTAGTTTTAAAAGATTTGTTTGTGAGAAGAAATTATGCCAATTTTAGCTAAATTACAGAGAGTAAAAAGTAAAAAACTTTATTCAAAGGCCTTAGAAAAGTCAAAAATATCGTGTCGACTTGTGTGCTTAATTTAAAAATAGATGTAATTAAATCAGTAAATTATGGAAGATTTGTAAGACAAGAACGCTTAGGAAAAAACCTATGTTAAATCGCAGGTAAAAAGTTGTGTTTAGTGAGATAAGAAAGGAGATGTTGTTTAATAATTTTTAAAAAAGTTTTACTAAAGGTTAATGAAATATTAATAGACCTGTAGCAAGAAGGTGAAAACCTGAATCCTGATTTAAAAATAGGTTTAATGTGTGCACATTTCCCGGTAAAAAACAAATTATCAGAATTAATAGAAAGGTTAAATATATTAATCAAGGAAGTAGCTAATACGTTAGCATATTCCTTATAAATCAAATGGTGAATACCATCAGCATCTAGACTAGTAGATTTTAAACAATTTAAGTAAGTGGAGGTAGGGATAGTAATAATGAATCAGGTACTATACTAGATGCAGGATAAAGGGAGTGGAATACTGAATTAAAGTAATTAATAAAGGAATTACACTAAGCTCTGGGAGAAAGAATTTTACCCTCAGAATTTTTTATAAAAATAGACTCTTTTATTTTAGTTTTACTTTAAATGTAGTTAAAGAGAATAATATAGTTGGAAACAAATTTGTTAAGTAGAGCGTTAAAACCTTTCTCTCTGGTGTGTTTTGTTAGGTCTCAGCAATTGTTACAAAGCTCAATATAGCGGTCATGGAAGACAAATAGTCCAGATATTTAAATGCTTTGTTCCTTTTCTGGACAATTTTTATTAAGGAGCAGGAACTGGTTTATGATTTTTAATGGGTTTTTTTAAGGAAATATAATTTTTTGCTTTTTTGAAAATAGTAGAATATTTTGTTAATATCTCTAAGAGTCGCGGTCCAGTTGATATTCTTAAAATAGGCAAAGGTTAGGTAAGTCCGGTTTAGAAAAGTTGAGAGTTGGAGTTGTTAAGTTGGGGTCTTTTTACTAATTCACCTTTTGTTACAATATCAAACATTAATACCACGTGATCACATTTTAGTAAAGGAAGGATTTGTAAAGGGTTATTAGGTGTGGCAATGTTTGTAAAAATAAGATTAAATGTGGAAAGTGAGACGCTATGGCGGAAACAAGTAGCTTGCTTAAGGTGCTGTGTTAATCCTTCTGTAAAAGCGAATAAGAGAAATCACTTATCTCATTTAGGTTTTTAACAAGTAAGCATATTCCAATTTATTGACGGAGAATTAAGGTCTCCTAGATGTATAACGTGTTTATGAGTCCTTGCGAAGATTTGCTTCAGGCTTTGGAATAATTTTTTTTACAAGGAAAAAGGAGGGTGTTTTATATACTAGACAAAAGAACAGGGATGATGTACGAGAAATTAAGGTGTTAATAATAAAAATGTCAAAGTTTAGAGGAATGTCGTTAAAAGTGATTTTAGAGGATATAAGATCATTCCTAATGTATACAATATAGCCACCATAACGCCCACGCTTATAATTATATTTATAAATCCTTTTCAATCTGTGCGATATGCTTGCGTGACGTTACGAATCTAAAGTAGTTTGCTAATTGTATATTTTTGATTAATCTATACATCTATTTCTTAGTTGTTGTTTCTAGATATGACTTTCTCCAATTCATCCAAATGTGACCTACAACGTTGCAAGAAGGTTGTGAAAGTTGGCATGTTTTGTGTACTTTGCTGTAATTAGTTTTATGAAGCGTGCTCAGAGTTATCATTTGAACACTATTCGCAGCTTGCTAATAGTCTGATTGACTATAAATGCATAGACTGCAGATGTGGATTCGATTTACGGCAATTGCCTCCTGCCAACGACAACAAATTGGATGATATTTTAGAAACACTTTTAGATTCAAAAACCTATCTTTCCCAAATTCATAATTTTGACACTAGATTAGATAAAATCTCCCGTACTCTAGCAACAACGGTGCACAAGCTCTCTAAATCCCAAGCTAAAACTGAGGCCTTAAACTCATCAATTTCCCACCTTTCTAATAACGTTATGTCTGAACTACATTCCCTAAAAGACCATATTTCCAACTCCAGCCCTTCTTTTTTGGCTGCCACCAAGCAACACCTTGAGGATATTAAACGTGATTGCAACATCATTATTAAAGGCATTAAAGGTAGCGTCACTAACTATAAGGAGTTGGTGTTGAACATCATTTCTTCATGTTCCCCTAAGGTTAAGAATTTTAAATTATGTAAACTTACCTGCAAGCGGCCTCATTCAGCTCCCCCCATCTTAATTACTGTTAATTCTTCTCTAACTAAGGAAGAAATTATGAAAGGTTGGTTAAATGTTCGCTCTACCTACCCTGGGGTTCGTCTACTTAAAGATTTCTCTAGAAACAAACGTGCTATAAAATTTTCAAGAACTCTAATTTCTTTAGATAACAGAACTCCTATAGTTCGACTCACCCCATTAAGGCATGTTAATAAGGATATACCAAATTGTTGGCTTCCACCCCAAAGCCATACCCACTTCTCCATACTACATCGGCTCAGGCAATTATCCCCTCTTTTCCTCTATAAACGTACACTACACAAACGCATTAAGTCTACTCAATAAATTATCTGAATTACAAGAACTAGTTAAAGTCACCTATCCTCACATTGTTGGAATCACAAAAACTTGACTTTCAGAAAACATACTTGACAGTGAAACAACCCTATTAGGTTATAGAATAGCTAGGCAAGACTCAAGTAAAGGTAAAAGTGGGGGTTGTTTCTTCTATATCCGAAACGACTTATCTTATACTATTGTATCAGTACACCGAAGCATTCCTCAAGAAAAATATGAGTCTATTCATTTGGCATTAGGTTCACATACTCTCTGCTCTTTATTTTATCGTCTCCTTCATTATCCAAAACCTCTAATAAGGCTTTTGTTTCTGAACTCAAACATTGCCTCTCACTTCCCTACAAACATTGCATCTTAATGGGAAACTTCAACTGCCATTCCCTTAACTGGCGGTCGCTTTCTGGTTCTAATCTATTCGATAATAAAATTCTAAAGCTTAGCATCAAGCATGCTCTTACTCAGCATGTCATAACACCCACTAGATACAGGCTCGGCTACTCTCTTTCATGCCTTGATCTTGTTTTCATTAACGAATCCTCTTCCATTGACTCTATCTCTTACCTACCCCCTGGAGTCCTCTATATGACAATAATTTAGAACAGGCTGGCTCACACGTTGTTAGTCTAATTAAAGTAGGCATTAACAAGTTTGTTCTGTATCGATTTCCTTCTCACACTAGTCCAAGTTTTCCTAAGAAGATTGTCCATTTAATCCAGTGACGGAACAGAATTTTCTACTTTTGGAAATCTACTAATCTTCTTTGATTCTATTACAACTATATCTTAATCAAGAATCAATGCTCCAGACTAATTAAGTCTTGTATGGACTATACGGTTCACAAACTTTTAATTAAATCCAAGGACAACAAAAGCACTTTGTTTAAGTTTATTAAAATTAAGCGTGCTTCCGAAAATTCTTTACCCTGTCTAATAAACGATACTGGTTTACTTCTCAATTGGTCCCTTTACTCTGAATGTTCAAATAGTTTTCAGACAGCTTGAAAAACTCAAATCAACTTCTTGTGGTGCTGATGGTGTATACCCCAGAGTTCTGAAAGAATGTGCTGGGATATTGGCACCCTATTCAACCTATATTATCAACTTCTCCACAATCTCTGGACGGCTTCCACACATCTGAAAGTCTGCATTTATTAGGCCAATATTTAAACCGGGTTCTAGATTTACTCCTAAGAGCTATAAACCGATTAATATCCTATCTACCCCAAGTAAAGTTATGGAGAGGTTAATAAAGACCCATTTACTTGATTTCATCACTAAGCACAAATTAATTAACTATGCCCAACATGGTTTTTTGCCCCACAAGTCTTGCCTCACTAATTTAATAACATACACAGAAAGCATCACGAGCTTATTAGATTCAAGGCCCTCAGTAAATGCCATTTATTTTGATTTTGCAAAGGCGTTTGACAAAGTACTTCATGATCTACTTTTAACAAAGCTAAGATCAATTGGGATCACTGGGCCAATCCTTACTTGGATTACTGACTTTCTTACCAATCGCTCCCTTAGTGTACGAATAGGCACTGATCTATCCCTTTTTTACCAAATTAGTTCGGACCTCTTCTGTTTATTATATTTATTAACGACTTACCTGAAGTGGTTCAGTCCAACATTCTGCTATATGCAGATGATGTTAAGATCTGGGGTCGAACCCAAGTCATCTTCAGGTTGATCTCAATAACATTTGTAAGTGTGCTGTCAAAAACTTTATTTTTCTAAATCTAGCAAAATGTAAGCATTTATTTTTCGATAAACCATCTGGGAAAGTCTTCTCAATGCCTAATTATGACTCCCAAAAAATAGAATCGGTTAAGTTTATAAAGGATTTGGGAGTAATAATTGACTCTGCGATAAAGTTTACAAGGTATCATTCTAGAGCTACTCAAATTTACTACCGACTAATCAAATTCTTTAAAAAAATTTAGGTAATCTTTCTCCCAGGTGTGCTTGTCTGCTGTATGTGCTTTATATCAGACCGCATTTAGAATATTGTGCACAGGTTACTGCCCCTATTTAAAAATCTGACTCACAACCTCCAAAAAGTTCAAAAGACAATCTCTAAATTACCTAGGTCTTTAAGGCATATGTCCTATCATGACAGGCTCCTCTCTCTAAAATTATTTCCTTTAAGAAATAGGATGCTTCGGGGTAATCTTATTTTGGTATATCAATATTTAACCTCTGGCTCCTTCCCATCTCTCTTTTCACTAACTAAGAACTCTTGTAGAGAGCACAATCTCAAATTGAATAAATCCAGAGTGCAATCCAAGTTGAGACTCCATCACTTTACCCAGAGAATTATCAACGCTTAGAATAGTCTACCTTTAATGGTAGTCAATGCCAAATCGGTCTCGTCATTTAAAACCGCTTATGATCGTTATGCCCTATCCAATTTCATATAATTATAACTTTTATTCTCTAGCGGGTTGATAATTTATTATTTTTAACCTTTGTTTAACTTTTTTTTTCTTTTTTCTTAACACGATGTTGTTGATACATCTGAACCGAAGATCAAAAGGAGATTGTCTCCTACTCAACTCGTAAACCAACCTGTAGCCTGAATGTGATAACCATCAATATGTAGTTTACTGCTTAGTTTGTCAGGTATAACCTATGTTTTAATAGTCGCTGCAACATGAGGTTTTTTGTATTTAATAAAACTTTAAGATCTATAAGCCTATTAGGTAGGCTATTTGCATTTGTGTATATGATGGTTATTGAAAAGATTTCTAGTCAATTATTGGGTAGTTTTGTCTTAAGGGGATATCAAAAAGATTAATGTAACCTCGAGGTAATAGGGGGGAAAACTTTATTGAAATGATTTGTGGGTGATAGTTGCACTATAGGTAGTTTGTGGGGAGAAATACTGACAAATTATTTTTTCTAGAAATTATACTTTGAGTAAGTTTGGGCTTAACACTTTTTATTTTAAAAATAGGTAAGTTCCTAAAAATGTTAAGAGAAGAATATTTTTTATGTATTTTGGGCCATGACTTTAAAAAGGATGATGTTATGTCTGGACTTAAAAATTTAATTAGGATTGGAGTAGAAGGAAGAAATTTTTTACACGTTAACCTAACTGTTTTAAAAGCTGGGGACTAGTAAAACTTTCTTTAATAGAAATTTCTTTAGTGAAAAAACTGATTAGTTTATAAAAATTGTTTTGGGAACTTGGTACGCCCCTTTGCATTAAATTATTGTTTTCTAGCGTCAGCAATTAATATTTTAGATGCTTCAATTATCTCTTCTAGAGATAAACGTAAGGCTGTACTATCTACTTTTATTATGTTATCTATGAGTTTATCTACTGTCTCTTTCAAACTCAGGATTTTATGGTTCAAGTGTAAAATTAACTTAAAAGATTCACCAGAGAATTTTATCTAGTTGGTGACAAATTCTTTGTTACTGTTGAATGAAATATTAAAATTATTATTAATTTTTATTTCAATTACAATTTTTATATTATTGTACATTTAAACACCTTGACTTTGTTTGAATTTTGTTTTGAGGCGCCCTTTTGTATTTGAATGTATCACGTTTGTTGTTAACGTGACTGTGGTTCTGTGAGTATATTGTGTCCTGTTTTTTCCTGTTGGTAAACAGTATTGGTATGTAATTTTGAATTATTTTGTAATAATAAATTGTAGAACGATAATTTAGATTACACAAGAGCTCTTTTAATTGAAATTAGCTGGAGGTGTTGATAATTATCCGTATCAAGTTAAATCAAAGGAAATCAGGGCCGAGATCTCAGTGAGATCTTACATTCTTGCTTTATAATTTTTTGTTTATTGAATATATTTACTAGAGCACTTTTTTAGCTTCTATTTTGTCAAAAGTTTTAATGCCTTTAAGTTCCTCAATAATTTAAAGTCATAAAAACAATTGAGTTTTTTATTTTCAGTGACTATTTGCTCTTTGGGTCTTGCTTCAATTGGAGATCTAATGATTACATTTTGATTTTTTATAAAGAAACAATGTCTACATTCAAAGTGTGTTAAATATTTTGCCATTTTAAGATAATTTACTTTAAATAAACTAGTGCAAACATTATGCAACCAGAGGTTATAACCGGAGCAAAGCATACCTGCGTCGACTTCCTTACAACATCTACTTCTACCAAATATATACTGGTTGTTAAAAGACATAGTAATAAAAATAAGTTATAAAATATAAAAATATAGCAAATATAAATATTGTAAAAAATTGTATTACAAAGCTAAATGCTATATTACTTTAGAAGTACCTCCAGGGTTCGTTTTGGGGCTATTACTATTTATCATTTATATAAATGACCTACTTTCCATTGTTCAACCTAGCATTTTGTTCTATGCTAATGATGTCATAATCCGAAGTATCAACACTGAGCAACTACAGCAGAACACTAATAATATTTATTAGTAGTCCCTAAATAATGTGTTCAATTACAATTATTTTATTTTTAAAAAACATTTAGGTAACCTGTTCAGAACTCCAAGTTTCGGCGTACTGCTGTTGTTAACTTTGTTTAAAAATCTAGGTGTTACATTTAGTCTCACACTTTTGTCCCACTACAACAAAGTAACTTTGACTTGTTTTGGACTCACCAAGTTTTTAAGCGTAATTTAGGTAATATTTAAATTAACTTGAAACAAAGATGGATATATAAATAAATAAAAAAAAGTAATTAATAATGTAAATAATAATTTTTAAAAATTATTTTATATAATATTTTTATTAATATTAAAGTAATCATTAAAAAAAAAATTTTTAAAAATTAAATGTTGAGAAAATTGTTTATATATATTACTTTTATAAAGTATGTAAATAGTGGTCTAGATGATAATAATTTAGCAACTATTTTTATAAGGATTTATATTAATTAACTATGTTTTTCGATTATGATGATGCTAAAAAACCATTTATCTCTAGTGAAAAATTTGTTAAAAGTAAAAGAAAAACTGTTCCATGGTATAAACAAACAATACTTGTAAAAAATAAAAAAATTAAGCGTATGCTTGGTAGAAGTGCTCTAGATTGGAGTAAGTTAAATTTAATTAATTTTTAGTGAGATTTTGGCTTTGCTATTTTACTGTGTATTTATGCTTGCTGATTATAATGGTTTTTATGTTAATCATTCTTACTCAATTTATTATTAGTAATGACAAACCGTTTATCAACGGTCTTGATAGTCCTTTAGCACTATCACCAGGTAACTTTTAAATAATTAAATTTGTTAAAAAATTATTATATATATTATATATAGAATGCTTAAATATTACATTTTGTTATGTTTAAGATGTACATATTTGCCAAAATATTATTAATAAAAATTAATTTTGTTAAAGTAAAAAATGTTAAGTTGTTTTTAAAAAAAATGTTTAATATTTGTGGCATTTTTAAAGTAATGTTTAAAATTAAATTTATATTGGATACTAAAAGGCTTTATTTTGTCTGCAGGTTAGGTTAACAGGCAAACAGGTTAATACACGAGTTGAGTAGGAGTAAAACTCCTTTTGATCCTCGGTTCAAATTATTGATAATATCAGTAAGATTTGGGGGAAAATATAAAATAGATGGTGAGGTAAAGGGGGATTAGCCACAGAAAAAAGTATTTGAAATCAAGATAAAATCAAGGTAGATAGTAGAAGTTAACAATTATAGAAAACGAGCAAAAATAAATATTAAAAAAATAATAATAAACAAGTGCCTATTACAATGCAAAAACACTGCAATAATCTTCAAAAAAAGAGAAAAGGATGAATAACGCTCCAATGGACGTGTAGCGTGACCCGCGCCTCACCTCGCGAGTGCAGGTTAGGTTAGAAACCTTCTGGAAACTAAGTTTTAATTATTAATATATTTTTAGAACAAAAATAAAATAAGATAAATTTAATAATAAAAACACATTATTGCAAAACATGTTTAATAAATAAATAAAAATAAGAAACAATGTAAAAAACAGAGATAATGTGAAAGGAGAAATAAATAATAAGTCATTAATCAGAAAGTAAAAGCAAAAAATTTTTTTTTACAAAAAATGAGATAAAACATTACAAGAATATATATATATACAAGAATATATATATATATATATATATATATATATATATATATATAAACAAAACACAAATATATGTAACAAACATATGAAAGTCTTCTCATAAACTTTTGGAACTTGAAATACTTTTGATAATTGTTGACGTTAGCATTTAAAAAAAATACTAATTTAAAAATTTTTAATAGAATTTTTGAAAACAGTTGAACGTGTATTTTAGTAAATTTTAATTTAATTAATAAATTGATTATCATAAATACTTTTAAATGTCTATCAATTGTGACAGTTTTATTCTACACTTTAAAATTATGTTTTAAAATTGTTATTTAAAAAACGTTTTTTATAAAACATTATTTGTTTATTATAAAATTTATTAATAAAAATAATTTAAATTAACTTTTAGCATAAAACTAATTAAAGGTTTATTTTGTTTAATTAACGTTTTATTTAAATATATAAATTTGAAATAAAATTTAGTTTCTTAAAGTTTTTTACAGGTTACATGTTACAGCTGCAGCTTGGTACACGAGATACATAAAAAAATGTTTTTGATTTTTGATTTTAATATATTTTAAATTATTGGGAGTAATAAAAAATAGAAAGTAAGGTAAAGGGGAATTTGTCACAATAAATTAGAAATTAAGACGAAAAATCAAGGGATATAGTTGAAAAAGTTACAAAATATAGAAAATTAGCAAGAATAATAATACTTGCATTACAATGCAAAAACACAATATTAATACAAAAAAAACAAAAATTAAAAATATAAGATAGTGCTTCACTTTATGTGTAACATGACGCGTGCTTTACCTCAAAAATGTAAACTTTAAGTTTTTGGTTAAATTTTTTAATTTAGTTACAGACAATGGCTTATAACATTAAAGATCAGAATTTATTTGTTTTATAGTACCAACAAAATTTATTCCACTTTAATTTGTTGTTATTTTACTAGTTACCAAATAATAACAGATAAAAACATAAGAATATTGTAAAAATTTGTATTTTCTAAAAATTACAAATAACTAGGCAAAATAAAAAGACAAAAATTGTAAAAAAGGTTTTAAAACATGGCACAATTGCTGTGGTAATTGTAATAGTTCTACTGGTTTTTGTTTAAAAAGCTAGCATAAATTTAACAAATGTAAACTAGGTTTTTAAACGATTAATATTTTACTAAAATTTGAGTTTGATTAAACTAAAAATAATTATTGTTTATTGAATAATTTAAGTAGAAAAAATAGAAAACATACAATTGTTCAACCAATTTTATTAAATCAAAACTCAAAAATGACAAATTAAAAATTACCGAAAAGGTAATGTATAACATAGTGCCGGGGTGGTCTAGCAGTACAGCGCTTAAATTTGAACCTTGGTGGGCTTAAGTTTAAATCCAATCAACGGCACTAAAATAAGGGCCCACGTTCGGCTTCGCTAAATTGTCTATTGCTGAAAAATGTTTTTTGTAAAACATAAAATAAATAAATAAATAAATTACAGCAATTTATGTTTACGGTTTGCACAATAATTTTAGTATTTATTTACAATTATAACAGTATAATAACAAAAAAAATTATGTTAAAGGCAAAGTACAAAAATGCATATATGTTATTTAAAGTAGTAAAATAATTTAAGCAAACATTAGGCTATTTTAGATTAACCAAACATATGATAACAATAATGTTAAGCTAATGCTTTTAAAAAATTATACTAATTTTAATAATAAATAAAAATGTTGATTAGCTTTTTTAATAACATGGCAATAAAATAGTAATTATTACTTATATAATTTGCAAAATTGTTTATTTATAAATTTTTAAAACATAATAACATTATTTTTAAAATTTAACATTATTATTTACATTAAAATTTTTAAGTACAAAATTAGTTTGCAATTTCTAAAATTAAATTAACATGTTTACTTTAAACAGTAATTGTTTTAAAATTACATTAAAATAAAATTTTTTAATTTTATTTTCCTGTATTTTAATTACGTACTTAGTAGTTTTTAAAAGTATATATATATATATATATATATATATAAAGCTGTAACAAAATTTAAGTTAGAATTAAAATTTACATTTTTGTTTATTTATTGTACATGCTTAAGCATTTAATGTTATAGTTATTTTAGTTAGTCTTTCAGTTAGTGTTTTATATTTTAAAATAAACATTTTTAATTAAATTTTTTTATTTTATATTTAGTTTTAAAAAAGTTAATTGGGCATAACATATGTAATTTTTAAAACAAAGTACGTGTTTTAAAAAGTAAAACTACTATTAAGTATATTTTAAACATTGGTTTAATAGAATTATCAATAATATTTAGGTTATTTTATTTTATTTTTAATTTAATTTTTGTTAAAATTAATTTAAAAATTAAAAAATAGTATATATATATATATATAAATGCATCTTAACGTGTGCAATTTGTTTTTAGGTTTAGGAATGAGACCAAGAAACGATTTTATGACAACACTTATAGCTTATGCAGCCTCTGATCCCCAAACATATATGCCTTATGTGCAAGATTTGCGTACATTTGTTTATTTTTATGAAGAAGTAAATATTAAACCAGAAGATGGTTTTGCTACGTGCGATAAAGTTAAATCACCAGATAATGTTGATTTAGTGTGTAAATTTTATCCTCAAGATTTGGGTGTTTGTGTAAAAGAAAATAATTTTGGATATGATCGAAGTCAGCCATGCGTTATTCTTAAAATTAATAAAGTAAACGTTTAAAATATATTACAGTATTAATAAATTTTACATGTTAATAAATTGACTGTTATACATTTTGTATTTAAACAATGTCCAGTGTTACTTATAATTATTCTTAACTATAGATACAAAGTATACATTTTATATAATTTAAAATTAAAATTAGTTATTAATTCTATTTTATTGTTTTTTATTGTTTAAATAATTTATGGAAAATGTATTTTAGCAACTAGATATTTAGTAAAGCAAATAATGGTATATATTTAGTGTTTGTAACAAGAGTTAATAAAATGCCTATCCAGTTTCAAGTCTAAAACTATAACCACCCCTGCCATATCAATACAAAAATTTAATATATATATATATATATATATATAATAGGTTTATTTTATTCTTACATTTTTACCATTATTGAGTAAACACATGAAAGCACAATAAAAATGTTGCAAATTTATTAACATGTAAAATTAACTTATTTTAAACTTAAACTTGTTTTAAATATATTATTTTTGTTAATAATAAAACTTTGGATACCTTTACTATAGCCTGTTTTAAGTCCAGTTGGAAAAAGAAAAGGGTTAAAACAAACAGTTAACAACTTGACCTAACTAGAATTATTAATAAAAATAAAAATAACACTATTCTATAAAAAATTTGTCAAAAACGTGAAGGGATTATTTTAATGACAAGGTTTGGGGAATTTGAGTAAAATCTGAATTTTTGATGACAAAAATTTAATGTCCAATTACACGAAACGATCTTGTTGCCTTATACTTTTGAAACTAAAAGGGTTTTAAGATAATAAATAATAGGTGTTATTTAACAAATGCAAACTAAAATGATACTTTTTTATTGAAAACATTTTAATTAATTAAAAAGGATTTCTAATTTCTATTATATTTACCCATTAAAAAACAAATTTATTCAAATTGACAAAAATTGTAAATTTAATTTAATATAATTTGTGTTCTTTAATTATGTTGAAATTGAATAATTTTTGAAAATAGAATTTATTTAATTTAACTAAAAGTTAAAAAATTGAATCCACTTTAACAAAAACTATTTAAAAAGATTATTTTTTATTATTATAGACTAGTTTTACAAAAATAGTAATTTAATAATAAAATTGGAAATACAAATTACAATATAATTTCTTTAATAATTATACTTTATATTTATTATTTAGATTTATGGCTGGTTACCAGATATTGCTAATAAAACACTATCAAATGATCCTTTAGTTAGATGCCGAGGTCAGGTAAATATCTTTTTATAAAAATACAATAAAATTTAACACTTTAGTTTTTGTCAAAGATCAATAAATATTTATTTATTTATTTACATTTATTGTTTATTATTAGCTATATATTATTAAAGATAAAAACTTTTATGCATAATTCGATTATTAATATAAATTATTTTTTAAAATTTAAAATAAAATAAAAGTATTAGTAGAAAAGAATGAAGATTAATAAAGTATAGTAAATTATCTGCATATTAATTTCAAGGGGTTTGTAACAATTATAAAATTAATTTATAGGTACTTATAAGTAGTATAAATTACAATTTATTATTATTGTACCTGCAATTTATAATATAGTATAACAGTTGAATTGATTAATATAGAAATAAGTTGCAATTGCTGTGCGGGCTGCAATAACCAAGCTTTTAAGTTTTGTTTGTACTGAAACTAGTTGTGTTTTAACAAAACGATTTAAACCATTATTAATCAAAATTAATAAATAATTATAAATAAAGATTTTGAGGTTTTTCAAATTAATAATATTAAAATGTTTGTTTGACAATAATTCTAATTAGTATTAATATAAAACTTAATAAACACAGTAAGAAAACGCAATTATAATTTAAAATTTAATTAATTAAATTTAATTACAGGTGTTAACATAAACAAGCACACGACCACTGGAAAACATTTACTTACAAAAATTGATTAATTAAAAAATTTAATTTAAAAGCTTAAATAATTTACTGTGTAAAAATTAAACAAAAGTATTCTGTAGTTTTACAACTAAAAGTATATTTTATTAACTTATCACTTTTTATCAACTTAACATAAAAATATTTTTGGTTATTATTATTATTATTATCATTATCATTATTACAAAACCCTTTTGCTTTAAAAATAATCATGGGGTAATAAGATAACAAAACAGCAAAAAACAGCAACAACAATAGTCTAAAAATGAGTTAATTTTAAGAAGTAAACATGGTTTATGAACGTTTTAGTAACATTATAAAATAAAAATAATTTGTAAGTATTTTCTTAATGTAGAAAAACCGTATAACAAGTATGAAAGATAAGTTTTATTTGTAACTGTGTTGTAAAATATATGAGCTTTGGACTGTATAATTTACAATTATTTGTAATGCAAATGTTTCTAAGGATTACATTTTTTATGATTAATAATATGTAAAACATTTTTTAATAAGTATTACATACTTAAGAAGAGGATTTTATTAAAATGAAGTTAAAATTAAAGTATTTTTTAACTGCACAATGTCCAAAATGTTTGACTAGCAAAATTTTGAAATAACAAAATGTGGCTGTTTTTTATGTTTCAAAAATATTTAAGTAATGGTTTTTTGTTTACTTTAAAATTTAGTAATAATTTTGACAGAGATTTTATATTTAATTTTTTATCAATACTAATAAATAATATCTAAAGAATGTTTCAGTATGATTTAGCTATTTTCTATGTAATTAAATAACTCAATCGCAGCCCATCCAAAGTCCGGTTGAGAAAGGAGGAGGTTTGAGCACAAGATTAACAACCTGGTTTTAGTAAAAAATAATGCTCAAGGAGCAACATGAAATCACTATTTTATTAAACTACGGCACAAAGTGATGGTGGTATAATTTCGAAAATGGGCTTTGACGAATTCCGAATAGAATTTCAATCTTCAGTATGCACGATCTTCGAAACCATAACTTTAATGTACAACTATATAGATTATTTTTTGTTGCTCTATGTTTTTCAAAGCAGAAGGGTCCAATATTTTATTTATTTATTTATTTATAGTTATTGGCTTAGATACTTCAGTAGAAGTAGCTTTCAACACACAAAAATATGTACAATTATAAAAATATAATACAATTAATTAGCAGTATGTAACATCAGTCCAAAAATAAATAAATAAATAAGCAAAATAAGATTAAATTACATAGGCTAAAAAACTCAAAATCAACGTATATTCAAAAGTCATGTTCAATATGATATGTGTAAAAAGGCATGGTATTATTTAGGAAACGTACTATGGTTAATAGTGTACAAGTATAGTATACATGAAATGCGAATGACTCATAACTAATAAAACTATACCCTGGATGAAGGATAATGAATGGCTACAAATTAGAATGGGAAGATTACAAACAACGGT
This sequence comes from Cardicola forsteri, assembly GCA_025895645.1. NCBI lineage: Eukaryota > Metazoa > Platyhelminthes > Trematoda > Strigeidida > Aporocotylidae > Cardicola > Cardicola forsteri. Next base: position 13,540 of record JAKXYG010001159.1, on the reverse strand, counting down.
AATTGGTCAGACCAGAAAAACAAAAAAAGATCATAATTAAATGGTTTAAAAACTACTCATTTATACACATTGGATTTAAGAGGGACCTATGCACTGTAGTTAATGTATAATTAAATTTAATAAAAATTAAATTAAATTAAGTCAACAAATTTATTTTCAGCAATTAATGTTTTTTGTAACATGAGTATTTAAAAAATATAAGGGCATTTTTTTACCCAATTTTATTATAAACAAATTTTTAATCTGCATTTTTACAAGACAAAAACCTATTTATTAGATTATACGTGTGAATAGTTTGTAGTAAAAGTATTATATACGTCGGTTTTGTAAGTTTAATATTATTTGCACTGTGAAATTACTTTAATAAGCTGCTTATATCTAACTCTACCAAATGTATTGTATGTGATAACACATAAAATTATTTTTTATTATTTATATATTTATTTACTATCAAAAGCTTTAATGCATAAATAGAGGCATATTTAGCATAAACAAACATACATAATATATAATTAGTGCCATCAAACAAAACAATACAAAATAAAAGTGAAAAGTAAAAAGTTAGCCCGGGTAGTTTAGCTGCACAGTGCTTGAATTGAATTTGAGTGGGCATAGGTTCGAATCCCAGTACCGGCACTAAATGCGAGCCCACGTTCGGTTCCCCGCAAAAAATCCAAGATAGTAAAAACAAATAAAGTAAAGTAAAATAAAATTTATATAATTATTAAACGACGTAAAGTTATCATTAATGCATTTGTTTAACCAGGAATCTTGAATTAATATAAAACAATTGTTGACATAAATTTTTGAATTGGAAGTAAACGCAAATCATGGAGTTTATCAACAATAGAGTTTACATTGAAAGATAGTATTGTTGGCAACGTCATATTTTTTGGTAAAAGTGACTTTAAAGCACGTTGAAATCAACTATAATTTTATTTTATTTTATGTTTAAATTGTTATTTTTGATACATTTTTAACAAAAAGTATTAGGTGCAAAATTATACTATTAGATTTTAATAACAATAACAAAATGTGTCAACGAATTCTTATTATTGCACAAAAGGAAAATAAATATATAAAAATAAATAAAATTATATGTATATATAATTTCCGAATATGTATTATTGAATAAAAATATAGTGACAAATAAAAATAAGTTAAATATGTAGCTATGGAAAATTAGAGTAGCGCAGTCATTCGAGGGCCCGCATAATTAATAAAAATAATAATTTAATACATAAATATAACTACGATGTTTATACACATAAACAAATAATTAAAATCTTTGGTTATTTCTGTTTACAGTAACAAATGTAATAATTATATGTTTTTATTAATGTACTTTTACTAATGTATGTTTGTTTATGCATAATGCACCTTTATTGATTTATTAAAGCGTATGTTAATAAATAACATTAATTAATCTCTACTCTAAAATAGATTATTAATCTTTTAAAAGTATATGAGTTTTTTGTATTTCAGAGTTATATTAATTTTACCTAAGATTAATTTTATTAATTGTTAAAAGATGTAAACTGTAATAACAATTTATTTTGTATATTATTTCAGTTATAAACAGAATTTTACTATATGGTATATATGTGTGCAAATGTTTTAATTTTAAATAAAAAAGATTTTGTGCAAACACACACAAGTCGGTTATATCAGTCTTAATAATAATCCAAAAGTAGCTTTTTATTAGAATTACACCTCTTATTAGGAATAATACATATTACAACGTTTGTTTTAATTGACAGAGTGGTTAGTGGACTAAAACTCTAGTGAACAAGAGTCGAATACCACTATTAGCAACAAATGTGGACCTTTATTTATCTGGAATAAAATGTTAAAAAGTATTGTAAACTATTAATGCAATAAGTTAATAGCAAACAGTTTTAAATAGTTTTAAAGATATAAATTATGTATTTTGTGAGGATAAAAAGAATGAACCGATCTAGTCAGTTCCAAGCCTGGATGAAGGAGGAGAAATTGAAACAGAAAGAACATCTGGCAACAAAACAAATTTACGCCAAAACCATTTAATAATTATAATGCCTTAAATTGGTTTGATAAAAGACCAAATGGAGAAAACTAACCAAAAACTGCAACTTTATATATAAGAGGGAAGAGCTGTTGAGATACAACAACTGTATAAAAAATTGACACACTGTTTATTTTATTTTGACAAAATTGTTTATATTAGTTTTTGACAGTTTTAAATAGGTTGTTTAGTAGATGCGTATAATTATAAAAATTTGAAATAAGCACGTTAATGCTTAGTGCTAAAATTACTAATTAGAAATTTAGTTTACTTAAACTTTCTTATTTTTAATTCACACATTATCAAAAATAATTTATTTTGTAAATATGCATTAAATATTATTGCAATTTTCAATTTCATAATTTTTAAAAGCTTTATATATATATGTATATATGTATATATTAACTTAAAAAGTAAAAAAATTGTAATTCATTTGATTTATGTTATTTTTTACAAAATTGTTTGTTCAGAATTTACAAGACTTAGATAATTTTGGTGATGTGCATTATTTTCCAAATATTACTGTTGATGGAATTACGTAGTACGTTTTCTTGAATAATTGTACATCATTATTAATGTAAATTCCATTAAAAAGTTAAATAGGTATTAAAACAAATAAAATGTTTACATTAACATATTTAATATTTCAAGTGAATAGTAAATATATGTTGTAGAGTAAATTATATTTGTTGATATTAATTTAAGTAAATAATATTTGACACATATAAGATTTGTAATTTAATTTTCAATAGTGGCATAAATCACATTTTTAAAAATTTTGTTAAAAATAAAATGTGTAGAAAGGTTTACAGTGTTAAATTACACAGTATTTAAGTTTTTTAATTTTTACTACTTTATTTTACAAACATGTGCAACAAAACTAAGTGTAATCAGTTTTTAAAATATTTGGTTATTATCATTATGATTATGATTATTATGATTATTATTATTACTATATTTATTATTACAAAATAGATGCTTTGTTACACTGAATTCCAGCTAATTGCAAACTAATTTCATTTGTTTTCCTACCTAGTGGATACTTTAGCAATTTATATTTCCCCTATTTGGTTCAAGTTGCTTATCGATCGCCTCTAGTAGCAATTCAATTTAGAAGTCCCAAACGTCACGTGCTTTTGATGATTCGATGCGAGTTAGTCAATTTGAAAAATGCTGGTCCGTCACTAAATTTTGAACTTTTGGTTGACTAAATCATTATTGTTTGTGACTTGTGGCTTTTGTTAATAATCAAAGCTAATATTTTTGATTAAATATATTTTTTGGTATTTTCTAAATAATAATATGTACAATTTAATTGTTTTTTCAATTGCTTCAAGCATACACAGTTTTTAAACCTGATGAGTTATGATCTAAAAAACATTTGAAAAATAAAGGAAATGTATAACATAATAATTAAAATATAGCAATATTTACTTTTTATAGATTTGAATAATATTAGAAATGTCAGATTCACTAAATGATAAAGATACCTTTTATGTACATAAAACGTTAACTAGTTTAAAATAAAAAAAAAGTAAAATTATTAATAAAAAAAAACAAAAAATACAAAAAAATACAAAACACGTATGTTTTTCAATTACCAAATGATTGACTGTATTATAAAGTACAAACTGTAAAATAATCAATGTGCTTGTCTATCTTTATAATCACTTGGAATTCCGTCAATAAGACAGTTGATGTATTCTTGTTTCATCTCATATTGAACAACAGACGGAATGCGATAACATAAATCCTCAATTTAAGTATGCTTATTGATGTTACTCTTAAGCACACTGAAAACAGTTTTAATAGCATTAGTATCAGGATTGTTAAGTGGCAATTGAATAAAAGAAATGTCTCCCGATTTTATCCCATATAACGTCTAGGTGTAAATATAAAACAAATAAACTGAACCAAGATAAATATGACGTTACCTTTTTGGAAGTATAACATTGTCTTTTAAAATTCCCGTGTAAGTGTGCTGCATTTCATAATAAAATTTTTCTATAAATATTCAAATAAAGTTTTTGCTTTTTAAGGTAACTCCGCCTAGTTTGGATTAGAAATGATTTAATCTAGTCAGTTGACAACCTGCCCTCTGTAAAAATTTATACTGCTGCGGAAACAATAAAAGATGACGCTATTCCGGCAAACAACAACGTTTCTAGATGGCAAAGTTACCAGATGACAAGGTTGAGTAAAAGCCAAAAGAAAGCGCAATCTTTTGATTTGCAGAATATTTAATGCCAACGAGACTTTGTTATTGTTGTTGTTGTTTTTTGCTGTAATTGATGTCTTATTGCTCTATGCTTATTCTTAAAGCAAAAGGGTTTTAATATAATAATATATATATATATATATATATATATATATATATATATATATATATATATATATATATATATACAATATAAAAATTAACGAATATAATTTTTTATTTAATAGGTTGAAAATACTTAACATTAAGCAAATAGATCGCTTATCGTGACAGGTTTTAATCTAACAACCGAGAGTAAATATTTTTTGAAAATTAGGTCTCCATAATACATTATTTTGTACCCAAATGGCTAATCGTGAATCATCGATTTACCAGTGAAGTATACATAGCGCCAAAAAAATAATCGCCGTTCCAATCCACATGTTACAAAACATAAATCTATTTCGATTCTATTTCTTATTAAAAATGGTTCAACTTTTGGTGATTCACGTGTTAAGTCACATTCGTTTGCACGGCTTCTCACCGTCGAAAAACTAAATTCTTGTAAATTAGTTTTTACAATATTAGAAATAGGTTTGTTGTAACTTTTTTTTAATTCCATAAAAATGTTTCAATCGTCGATCTCAAGTGCCATTCGTTTTTCCAACATTATTATAGTTCTGTGGTTAGATTACTAAAAATACCTTTTAAAATTAAATAAATTATTTTTAAACACATTTTTAAGCAATTAAAATTTAATTTTGATCAGCATTATAACGTTACAATTAGATCAGAGTTGAATATATAAATTTTAACCAGTAAGTATTATTTATTTCTAACGAAATTAAGCACACAGATTAATAAAAAAACCAATTATAACAAAAATTATGTAACTTCAACTTACTATCCACGTTTATGTGTGTTGTTTTTAAAATATGCATTTTTGGTCAAATTGACATTAAAAGGATATTTCTAAGTGAATATAAAGCAACTATTAAGTAATTTACATTATTTTAAATTCTTAATATTTATTTTTATGATAAAACAATCATAGATTACAAATTAATTTAGATTAATATTTGTGGAAATTTTACATTAATATTTTTAATGAGAGTACAAAACAGTTTCAAAACAGTCATATACCATTTTTATATGTCTAGTAATTAAACACTATATTTACAATTTTTACCATGTGCTTATGTTCGCACAAACTGAGTAATAATTACAATACTACTATTATTAATAATAATAACTGTTAAATTAATTTAACTCTAACCTAGTATGTCTTACAACCTATAACTTTGTACATGCAATTGGACATATTATTAGAAAGTAATAATGCAAGAAAAACTTGTTTTAAAATTATTTATGCTATTTTTTTAATAAAATGGAATAATTATAGGTGAATCAAACGTTTGGTGCAAATTTCTTTGTTTACATGTAGGCGCTTGTTTTTAAAATAATAATATTTTTCAAAATAACATGTAATTAAAAAAATTAATTAATTTTATAAATTTACTAAAAATTAAAACAATTAACATTTTTTACCTCGAAGTAATTTAACTTTGAATACTGCAGGCTGTTATTGTTTGAATTATAGTAAATTTAAAAAAAATAATTTTTTTTTACGAAGCAACCTTTCTAAATGTAAAATTAATTTATTATTTTAAAAATGTTAAATAATCTATTTCAAAGATTACATTTTTTAACTGATTAGCTCCCTACTGTAAACCCGTGTTAAAAAAGAAAGTTCAAATTGTACATCTAACATCTTCACCATGGTTACAAACTATTGTCTATTGACAATAACAAAAAAGGCGTTATACTAAAATGCTTTTCTTCGTAGAATAAATAACAAAAAAGCTGTTGATCTATTATTAAAACCGTGTTTATTAGTTACATTCTAAGCAATAGGCATAATATTTACCTTGACTACATGTATAACTTATTTTTATTTGCTCTTATCTTAAAATTTATTAATATTTATTTTGAAATAATACGAACATATAGTTTCATCTATATCTATATATTTATTTACTTTTTATGTGCAATAAATAATTATCACTAAAATCTAATAGTAAGATTACATTTTCTTTGTACCCTAATACCTTTCTAAATGTACCTAAACATTTTAAACATAAAAAAAAAATCATTGTAGTTGATTTCAATGTTATAAATCAACTTTATCAGAGCATATACCACTGCCACTAATACTAACTTTTAATGCAAAATCAATTGTTGATAAAATTGATGAATTGCGTTTACTAATGAATGGCAAAATTTACGGTAACAGTTGTTTTAATTAATTTAACAATCCTGGCTAATAAATACATTGATGATAACCTTATGTCGCGATAATTACATAAATTGATTAATTCGTCTAATTTTTTACTTTATAATTTTGCGTTCATTTTGTTTTATTTTGTTTGATGGCGCTAATTATATGCTATGCATGTACGTACATGCGTAATCTACCTCAAAGCTTATGTTAATAAATAATAAATTTAAAAAATAATTTTTTTAATGCTACTTTAAATGTTTTACGAGAAGCATCTTTCAGCAGTGGACATTCCAGCGAAGCCAACTGAGCCCGCATTTTAGTGCCGGTAATGGGATTCGAACCCATGCCCATCGAGGTCAAATTCGACCGCTGTACCGCATAGTTGACCAAATTAACCAAATACGGATAAATATTTATCAATAGGTCAAAATGGTATATAAGGTATTATAATAATTATTATTACAAAAACATTTTTGTTTAAAAAGAAACACGGAGCAACAAAATAGCAAGTTACAAGTATAGTCACCGGCGATGAAATCCATCTACCATTTTAAAAATTTCATATGTTAGTTTCCACTTTTTCATAGACTGCCATTGCAATTATTATTGATGCGTTGAAGCAGAGTTTTGTATACAATCCTTGCATTTATCTTACATAAATCTGCAATCCGTTCAATGGTCAAACCAAAATTATAGCTGGTATTATTTGTTCGTAATTTTCAGTAGTTTAGTGTTGAAAATTGTGTTAAATATTCAGGGTCAAAATAAAAATTTTACAAGCCAATAAGATGAAAGTTAAACTTTTTCTTCAATATTTTCACATTATGCATTATTTAATATATTATGTGTATACAAATTTTAAAACTAATTGTTGTAATACTAATTCCCTACGTTTGTGACTAAAGAGAATATATGAAATAAATTCAACTCACACTTTATTTGGAATTCAATGCTTTAAAACTAATTAATTTGCTATAAACAAAATGTATGCAGTAATGTGTGCTAGATTATGTAAATAAATAATATTTTTTTTGAAATTATTGTTGTATAATTGTTTTAGATAACTAACTTTTTGTGCATATAATTTTTTGTTGTAACTATTACCATTTACTCATTTGAATGCTATTTATCCAAAAACACCAAGATACTTAAATAGTTTTAATTATAAAATACTATAAAACAATTAACTTCATGTATTTATATCTATTATTTTAACATAATTACGTTTTTCTAAATTCTCTCAAGTTCCATTTTAGACCCTGTAATAAATAGTTTAACCTTAGGTGGTATACGTGTTCAACTAAATTGTTTTGTACTACTTTTTACCGTCGAATAACTAAATTTTTGTAAATTATTTTTTTTATAATATTAAAAATGAATTATTATTCTTTTTCTTCCAATTTTACCATAGTTTTGTTTTTTTGTCCATTCATTAAATTTATAATTTTTAATATTTTACATTATGATGATGTTTTCTACCCTTGGTATTTAATTTGCAGAATGAAAACAGATAAGACAATGTAAAAGAATGCTTAAGATCAAATAAACTTATTAATTTCAAAAAAATATTTAGGATGGTACGATAAAATTAACTTTTAAAAATGTTTAAAATACTTTTAAAATAATTAAACGTGTATGTTTCTGTATTACATATGCATTAGTTAAACAATTCAATTACAGAGTTTGTACTTTAATTTGTTTAGACCAAAGGACTTTATTTTGAAACCGAAAATAACATGTGTGTATGTTAGGTTAGAGGGATTTTAGGTATGTACTGCAAATAATTTCTAATTGATAAAATATCTAACGTATATCTATCATTTGGTTAATTTAACGACTCTTGTGTAACAGAAATTATAAAAAGCATATACCATCCGACTGAACGTATTTATGTATGTAATAAAATACGTTTCTTGAAAAAAAGACGTTGACATCATTTTTCTTCTGAATGTTCAATTTTTGTCTTTTGACATCTAACATAATTGGATTTGTACAGCATTCGTGGTTATGTTCACTACGCACTTTTGCAACCACATATTTACCGTCTTTGCATTTAACAGTGAATATAACAGGACATCCAACAAATCAGCTTCTAAAAAAATATTTAAAATAGTGATACCTGCTTTTTCTAATGCTCAAATCACATTGTCGATATTTTGTGTTCAATGAGCAATTGTAAGCAACACGGACATATTTGAAAACGTCGCCTCATGTCGTCTTTCTGCCTTGCGTTTATTGAAACAACGGTGCGCTTCATCTTCAACTTGTTCTTAATTTGCTCGAAAGAATATCCTTCGTAAAATGCAATGCATTCATCTTATATAGAAGGCAACTTTCTATCCGCTCTATGTTCGACGTTGACCAATAGGAAGATTTTTTTTGTATATCTCCAAATTATCCGTGTACGGAATAATCAATATCAAACTTGCATTAACCAATAAATACCAAGTTCAGTTTTATTTAATTGTGCAACAAATAGTGATTAAACATTTAAATATACATTTTCGTTGTTGCTGTCACTATATATATAACTAGTTGCACTTAATTCGAGTACAATGATTTACACAAAAATAATAATAATTATTATTATTATCCTATTTTACTTGACCGACAGCGTGCAAACTCACTTGAAGACACATGTGGCTATTCTGCATGTAATTTGGGTAAATCTGGATTTTTAAATGTCCATCTTATACCACATAGCCATGATGATGTGGTTGGCTGAAAACAATAGATCAATACTAGCACGGATTACGTAATTCAATTCAGCATGCTAACGTTAAACACATCTTGGACAGCGTAGTCCAGGCACTAAACGAAGACGATAAACGTTCGTTTGCATTACGTCGAAATGGCATTTTTTTCACGTTGGTGGTCGGGACAAACTAACGAAATTAGAAAATTGGCAGAAACCTTGTTAAATCGGGCCGCTTGCAATTTGCATTGGGTGGATGGTGTATGGCTGACGAAGCTACGGTCCACTATGCCGATGCTACATAATCAAATGACAATTGGCAGAGACGTGTTGAAAGAATTGTTTGGAAATTGCGGCATACCTCTAGTTGCTTGGCAAATTGATCCTTTTGGACATTCGCGAATCTGCTGACCCCATTTTCAAGATGCGGGATACGACGCAGTTTATTTTCAACGTATGGACTATCGTGAAAAGAAAATGCGCATATTTAATCGATCGTTAGAAATTATTTGGAATACGAATGCTGATCATTATATGTCAAATCGCAATCCTGGTTTATTTACTGGCATGTTTTACGACAGTTATTGTCATCCTAGTACGTTTTGTTTTGACGATAAATGCAATGACGATCCCATCAAAGATGATCCAAACTTGGAAGGATATAATGTAAATCAACGCATCGATGATTTTTTCTCCATGGTTTACATGCAGTAAAATCTGCTCAAACCAATCATTTGATGATTTTAATGGGATGTATGATTTTACATACGAAAGTAGCATAATTTAAAAATATGGACAAGTTGATTGCTTATGGCAATATGAGACAAGTCGAAAGTAAAATCAATTTAATGTATTCGATACCTGCATGTTATACCAAAGCTGTCAATCGAATTTGCTAAAAAACTATCCTTTAAGAAATGGCGATTTTTTTTCCATATGCTTCTAGTTACAACTCGTATTGGACAGGATACTTTACAAGTCGATCTGCACTTAAATATTACATAAAACAAGGATCCAATTTTCTAACCATGTCTGAACATGTGAGTAAATAATGGTTTAAAGAATAATAAGAGAATATTCAAAACTAGACATTTTTGTGCCAATGTGGTCAACTTTCTATTTTCACTTTCTATTTGAATAAACAAAAGTTTATATGTCACTACGACCACTAAATATAAACGCTGAATGTTTACTTACCAAAACCACATTTAGTAAAACCATGTTAAGCAGATAAGTAGACGAATAAATAAATAGATTTTTTGTTTTATATGTTCACAGTTTTTAATTGTACTATAATCTGATATTTTTAAAATAATCTATTTTGTTTATAACATGATAAACCTCAAAACTAACTACTTCATATTGCATTTTAGGAGTAAATTATTTAAATTCTATTTCACAACATTAAGCACTTGCTATGTTAGCTTATTTAATATTATTTTTATTTATAAATAATAAAAAAGATTGAAAACAAGAATTGAAGAAAAAGTATGTTCACTACCTTAGCCGGTCCTATATCCGGTTAAAAAAGGAGGAGGGTTGAGTTTACAGTTACCATCCTGATCTTTGTAAAAAAACAATTACTAAAAAAATAATAAGATACCATTTTATTAAACTACGGCAAAGAAAATGGCGGCATAATTTAATGCTGATATTGCAAGAGAATTTCAATGTTTAATCTGCCCGATCTTCAAAACCGAAATTTCGATTCACAATCGTATAAATTAATCTTGTTCCCACATACTTTTGAAAACAAGGGTTTTGAAATAATAAATTCATGTTTAATGACTTGATTATAACATTTTAAATGATGCATTAAAAAAGTAAAATTATTGTTTTAGATAAGATTGCTACTAAATACAAATCGAATTGTCCTGCTGTGTTGTTTGTTGTTCGCATTTTTAAAAATTGCTACTAGTTATTGTACACACACACACACATTGGGATTATTTGTGTAAAATAAACAAATATTTGTCAAAGAAACAACAAGCAAAATGATGTACAAAAATGTATTCGGGTGTAAAAAAAATAAAACTGTGCAAATTGAGAATGTTTACATTTTCTTACTGTTCCCCTCCCCAACTGACCGCAGGATTAAAATTGCTAATAAAAACACGGCCAATCACAATGCAAAACTCTTGCATAAAGGAACCGCTCAAAATTGTGCAAAATAAAAGCGTCTTGTTGTTATCCAATTATACCTGGACACAACAAAACGATTAATAATAAAAAATATTAATGTATATATATATATACGGTCTAAAATGGTACTTGTCAGTGAACTCTTATTTTTCAATTTTTGCTGTTTTAACTTGAAAGATATATTTTTTTCAACAAAATAATTTTGATAGAATAATATGGACTATCAATACTTAAAGTCAATTGTTTTTTAACTTTTTTATTATTATAAATGCTTAAGTATCATGGAATTTTTGGATAAATTGCATTCAAATGGGTAAATGGTAATGGTCATACTTAAAAATTTTATACATATTAAGTTAATAACATAAAACGATTACGCAACACACATAAAAAAATTTTTCTTTAGATAATTTTATAAGTGTTTACATAATCCAGCACACGTCACTGCATACACTATATATAAAAAAATTAATCAGTTTTAAAATTTTGTATGTATAAAAAATTTAACATTAATTATGGTGTGGAAAGATCAAAGAATATTTTCAAATACTTGACTTCTCATTTTTGTTTTATTAACCTTTCCAACATTTTAATTTAAACTTTTGACCTTGGCACAATTTTGAACATTTATCGTATGTGATTACAATGAGTTTAAATATTGGAAGCTATTTTTTAAGTGCTATAAATTTCGAACAAATTAAAAAAAGTCATAATATGGGTTTGACTGTTGAATAAATAGCGGATTTATTTTATACAAGTACAATAACTGTATACCGTGTGTTAAAGGATTATACACGTTCAAGAACAGCAGGAACAGGACCTGCATCATCAACGAGTAAACGAGATGATACGTTTATTATCACCAAATTGAAAAGAAACAGAATGAAGCCTATCCAACAAATACAAAAAAAAGAATTATCCAATTTTTCATATTCACTTATCTGTAATCGGATGAAATCGGCCAATCTGCAGTTAAGGAAAACGCTAGAAAAGGTTCCTTTAACTGCAGAACATAGAAGAAAATTTGTAGAATTTGCCAAAACATATGAAAACCGTCCACTATGTTTTTGGAAATTGGTGGTTTTTACAGACGAGTGTGCTTTAAAATATGAACTATAGGCAGTGCAGTCCACAGACATCTGTAGTCCAGATTTTCCTCAAGATAACAATTGCACTGTTAAAAAGGTTGCGCATCCATCATGTCTTCATGGATATTTTGGAATCAAGTACGGGCAACTACCAAAATGGAGCAAAACAAGTAGTCGTTTAAACAGCTCCGAATTTGTAGCTATTTTCAAAGAATTTTTCAAGTCTGAACTACGACAAAATGCTTCAAGGCATTTGGTGGTTGTTCAGGATAATGCTCCAGTGCATACATCCAAAAAGGTAGCTTGGTTTTTATCGTAATCTAAAAATTAACGCATTTTTTTATTGTTTAGACCAAGGAGTCTTTAAATAGCAAAAAGCTGAGCTTTGTTCAATTGCCTCTATACAGCCCAAATCTCAATGTAATTAAAAATTTTTTCAGTTATCTTAAACGAGAGGTAAATAGGACAGAAAAACGAGGTACACTCACAGAAAAAATTTATTATGTGTTGAACAATCGAATTCCACAAAATTTTATCAATAATTTGGTCCATTCTTATCCCAAAACGGTTAAAGGAAGTTATCAAAAAGCATGGCTATCCCCTGAATTATTAACTTTAGACAATTGGTGATGTCTGCTTTGTATATATGTACATATTTCATAATACAATTTATTTTTAAGCAAAAAACGTAGTACTTTTTTCATGTTGTCAAAATGTGTAAATTCTGGGATTTTGGTTTAAGCGAAAATTTGATAATGCTATTTGTAAAAAGGAAATATTTTTAATGTTTTGAATATTGGTATTGCTAATGTAATGTTTAATGGTTATTTTAGTGCAATGTCAATGTGCCTAATATGCTTAAGTTGTGTAAGGAATTATCATTATTATTACAAAACCCTTTTGCTTTAACAATAAGCATGGGGCAATAAGACAACAATTACTGCAAAACAACAACAACAATAACAAAGTCTCGTTAGCATTAAATAATCTGCAAATTGAAGATTGCGCTTTTTTTTAGCTTTCACTCAACCTTGTCATCTGGTAACTTTGCCATCCAGAAACATTGTTGTTTGCCGGAATGACGTCATCTTTC
>JAKXYG010000213.1:0-16526 GCA_025895645.1 Cardicola forsteri | reverse complement strand
CCTACTATACTAATTTCTTAAATTGTTTTTAGTTAATTTACTACAATTCTTATTTAATTAAAAATAAATTTGTTTAAAATAAAATTAATGTTTTGTTTAATTATTGTCAATAGAAATTGTGCAACATGTTTGCAATTACTCTTGTAATTTATGTGAATTTGTATTAAAGTGTGAAATTGTGTTAGTGGCTGTATTCATGGTTTAATATGTACAACATTAAGCTCATTACAAACTTATTATGTTAACACAATTGTGTCTGAGCTAATTATCTACATCATAAAATAGTTGTTAAGCACTTCCAAATTAAATAGAAAAAAAATCTTTTTTTTTATTGTTACTAAATTACATATTTAAATTTGAATAAAATAGTTCTAGTTTAGTGTTTGATTTAATATTGAAATAAATATATGAAAAGTATATATGAGAAGTATAAAAAGAAAATAAAATATCATTTTTCAATGTGCGCGATTTCATAGTCAAATTCTGTATAAAGCGTACTATACTGATTTCTTTAATTGTTTTCAGTTAATTGACTATAATTCTTAATTAATTTAAAAATAAATTTGTTCAAAATAAAATTAATGTTTTATTAAATTATTGAATTTGTATTAAAGTGTAAAATTGTGTTAGTGGCAGTATTCATGGTTTAGTATGTACATCATTATGCCCATTGCAAACTTCTTCCGTTAACAAAAATGTGTCTGAGCTAATTAATTATCTTATAAAACAGTTGATAAGCAATCAGAAAATAAATAGAAACAAAAATCTTTTTTTTTTAATTATTATTAAATTTTATATTTAAATTTTGAATAAAATGGTTTTAGTACAGTGTTTGATTTACTATTGAAATGAATATATATATATATATATATATACAACGAGATTTATTTGTGCAGTAAAAGTAATACTACCGTTAACCAAAAACTAAATCAAAAACACATTATTCGTTGAAAAAACAATTTTGACTAAAATACATGAATGTGTAAACAAAGAGATACAAACTTGATAATGTCAACAATTGAAGTAACATTTACTGTCTATTATAACATCCGCCAGCCGTTTACAATTTCAATCTATCAAGTTACTAATAAAATTCGCTAAAATTCAATGTTTTATAGCATAAATAATGTTTTTTATGAGTAAAATGTTATTTTACAATTTGTTAACCTACCTTTTTAAAGAAGGAACATGAAATAAACAACAATTAAACCCAGGATATTGAGGATCAAATGTACGAAGATCTGTATTTTACTTAGCAACGTTTTTACAGTTTATATAGGTCAAACATATAGTAAAACGTAATTAATATTAAAAAAGGTTACCATTTTGTAAATCCACACTGGGGCACTATTTTCAACATGCTTTAAATCCTTTGAGATATATTGATAAATTTATGACTACAATAATGTTAAAGAAAATTTTATTTATTTATTATTGTTTAAGATGTTATTAACATGGATCTATTTTTGTGATCTCAGACACATTTTAGAGACAACATACGTAGACAACTTTTATCAGAATTCACGCTTCACTTAATTTTGAAATGTTGAGTGGGACATCTGTAAATAACAGCACCCTCTTCTTTAATATTTAGTTTGCCTACAATTATTCAAAATAAATGTATATATATATATATCATTGACACCGAAATAACATGTTTAAATAGGATTAAAAGGTTTTAGTACAGTGTTTGTAAAATAAAACCTTTATTAATATATTTTATTTGTTTTACTACTGAAATGGGTAAAAAGTAGTTTGGGTTAACAATTTAATTATTCCCCTACATACAACCCTCAACAATTACTGCAAAAAAGTTATTATTAAACTTAAACCTCTATAGCAATTACATAGCGTACAAAAGAAACGTCATTTTAATTACAAAACATTTATTACTATCCAATAATTGAAAAAAACTAGAATTATATATACATATATATTGTAAGTTAAAATATATATATAAAATATCAACAGGTGCAAAATCGGAAATGGAGTAAAATGATTAACATGATTTATAACGTCAACTAATAATAAAATACAAATTACACACATTTCGTTTAGTTACCAAATGATTAAGGACATTATAAAGTTCAAAAAATTCAATAATCTATGTGATCGCCTTTCTTTTGAACAACCTGATCCAGGCGTTTCGGAATGCTGTCGATGAGAGTGTTGATATATTCTTGTTTCATCTCATATTGAACAACAAACCGAATACGTTTACATAAATCCTCAATTTCAGTATGCTTATAGATGTTGCGTTTTAGCTCACTAAAAAAATTTTGATGACATTGATATCCGGGCTGTTAGGTGGTAATTGTGTAAAAGATCGTTTTTTTTTATTTTAGCCCCTCTACTGCCTAAATGTAAATATAAAGCAAATATAGTGAAGTTAGATAAATCTTACGCTACCTTTCCGGACGTATAACATAAAGCATTGTTCTGAAAAACAGTAGTAACCCCCGTGTAAGTGTGCTGCATTTCATAATGGAAAACAACCTTCATAACTGAAATAAATTTTTTACTAATTAAGGTATCAGATATAATTCTCCATTTGATAGGTTGATTATACTTAATACCAAACCAACACATTACTTGTCGAGGGTGGGCTTTCTTTCTAACAACCGGGAGTGAATATTTTTGAAAACTCGTTCCACACAACACTTTGTTTTTAAAGCCAAATGGATTATCCCGAATCATTGTTTCATCAGCAAAGTATACGGAACACCAATAACATAAGTGTCGTTAACTCCATAGTTTACAAAAGAATAATCTATCATTCTTTTGTTTTTTAATAATAAATGACTTGATCTTTGGTTATTGTAGAGCTAAATCGGATTCAATTGCTCTGTTTCTTATAGTGGAATAAGTAAACTTGTTTAAACTATTTTTTTGGTTTTTGGAAATAGGTTTATTATATTTTTTTAAATCTATAATAATTTCTTAATCACTTGTACTTGTTGTCACACATTTTCTTCCAACATTATCATAATTTCGTGGTTTTTGATCGTTGATAATCCGATAAATTGTTGAAAGGTTAACTCTACATAAATCTGCCAATTTTTTTGGTAAAAATCTTTTATTTTTTATTCCTTTAATAACACGGTATTTATTTTTGGTAAAATGAAAACATTTTTTATCACTATTCCCCATTTCAAAAACAATGCAATCAGAAAGCAGAATTAGCGGGTGAGCGGAATCTCAAGGTTATACGTAAATAATAATTTATTAGATTTGTTTTAAAATTTTTATTTAAAATTAAGAAATTTTTTTTAATTATTATTATTTATATAGATTAGAATAATTAAATGTTTATTTTAATAATTATTATAACATCACAATCAGAGCAGATTTGAATGTGCGTTAACATTAATTTTAAGAATTACTTATTGTTCATTTTTAATGAAATTAAGCACACAAACTAATAATAGACTAATTATTATAAAAAATTGTGTAATTTTAACTTATTATCCACGTTAATATAGAAATAGCTTTTAAAATATGCTATTTTGACCGACTCAGCCTTCTTAAATAAATAGTTATAGGTATGTATAAAGGATCTATTATTTTTAATTCCCAATATTCATTTTTACGAAAAAACATGTGAACATAACAGATTAATTTAGATTTAATACCGTTGTAATTTTTTGCATTAATTTTTGAAGTGGGTGTAATGTTGATTTGAATCTGTACTTATAAAATATTGTGCCGCAAATTAAGTTTGAATAGAGTTTTAATCATAACTAAAGTTGACATGTCATATGCATTAATTGTAAATTATTCATTAATTTAGATGATATATTGTATCTAAATGTCAAACATTAAAAGCAATAAACGATATACACTAATTCAATGACAGAGGATCATGATAACTGAATTAATTAAAAACTTGACATATTCTATAAAAACTGTAAGAAAGTGTTAAACTAAACGTCTGTAAAATGCCTTCCTGTAAATTTACTGAACTTTATAATCATTCAGTTGGGCAGAGGGCAGAATTCAACTAATTACAAAGGTAATGACCAAATTACTAAAAAGATAATTTTAAATTTTATGTTTTTCCATCATCTTTTCCAAAAACGTTTACAAATAAATTTAATCAACATGGTAACTGCACTTTATTTTCTAATAAAAAATAGAATTAATAGTGTATTCAAAATCAGGAATTGACTTTATCCCAACAAATGTACTTTCTATTTGTAACAATACCTTGACCCCAATTAGCATTAATTGCACAGTTGACCAGAAGTGGTACAAAAAAATAATTTTAACTAAAGTACATAAATGTGTAAAGAAAAAGTTACAAACTTAACATCTTTTATAAAAAATGTGAAACAATGTTAAACTAAATGTTTGTAAAATTCCTTCTTAAAATTTACTAAAATTTATGATCACTTAGTTGGAGAGAGTGCACAATTCAGCTGGTGCGAAAATACTAATGAAATCATTGAAAAGAAAATTTTAACTGTTATGTTTTTCATTATCTTATTTTTATATTAAAAAGTACAACATTGTATTAGAAGCCTTAACCATTACTAGTGCAGTTTTTGGAATCTATATTTCTACTATATTTTCTATAAAAATTTACAAATATATTTAATCAGCATGGTAGCTGCATTTCATTTTCTACTAAAAAATAGAATTGGTAGTGTATTTCAAATCAGGAATTAACGTTATTCCAACAAACGCACTTTTTATCTGCAACAATACCTTGACCCCAATTAACATTAATTGCACAGCTGACCGTAAGTGGTGCCTTGATGGGTTCGAATGTATGAAGTAATTCCAACATTTAGATTCATTTTGTTTTCTATATAACTATTCCACAAAAGTCACAATAATTTCCAATAGCGACATTGACTTGTTCTATAAATAGATTTATTGTTTAATCGAATTTATTGTGCACTTATGTGTGCATATGCTAAATATACTTTTACTGGAGTATTGAAGATTCAATTAATAATAGTAGTAATAAAAATTTTAAAAAAAAACAAATGAATATGTTTAATTTTGTACATTTATCACGTGCACATATTGTAAATTGGAATCTATATTTTGTATAATTTGTAAAATATTATTAATTAAAAGACACTAATTAAATGAAGGACAAAAGCATTATAGTAACTAATATTTTGATGCACATTTTATGTCATAAAGTCAAAGCACAAAATTAATTTTATAATTTTATATTACTATTTTACTTTTATTGATAATTTAATAAACTTTTTACATATAGAAAATAAATCTTCTGCATTAATAAATAATAAAACAAATTGCTTAATATTAACTTATAAATGGACATAATAAAAACAATTAAATAATTTAATGTACTTTCTACGTATAGAAAATAAATCTTTATTATTATTTAATCAATAAAAATGATAAAATAGCATATTACTATATAAACCCAAAAGCAATTTGTAATAATCAAGCTCTTTAGGCGTATAATAATATGGCTCTTTTTTAAATATTTCATTGTATTGTTTTTTATTGTGACATATTTGGGTAATAGTTTATTTATATAAAATTGGTTCATTTCTGTTATCAATTGAATATTATATATCTTTAAATAATTTTGATATTTTATAATTTAATAAACAGCAACACAAGTTGAATCAAGTAATTATATTTATACGAATATATATTATATATATATATATATATATATATATATATATATATATATATATATATATATATACAAATAAATATATACATATTATTAAATTTATGCTTTTGTAAATACGCTTGTACAAATATAAATAAAACCTTACAATAACATTTGTATATATATTAAACGTAATTTATGGTGTTTTTTGCTTTTGTTGTACAAATGTGCATTGTGATCTATTTTTCAATTAAAGGCTTTCTTCAATGTTTCTGTAAGTTAATATTCAAATATTAAACGCCAAAATAATCTATATATATATATATATATATATATATATATATATATATATATATATATATATATATATATAGTTTACTATTCTATGCTTTCTTAATAACAATAAATATTGCAGAAACAATTAGACACTATATCATGTAACAGGTTTATTAATACATTCAATATCTAATATGCTACCTATAAAGAAAGTTAAAAATAAAAGCTAATAAATGCTATGTTAATTATTATTGTTGTTCAATTATGTTAAAACTTATTAAAATCAGATGTTAAAATTAGATGTTAAATTTTGTATAGTAGTTTACACTTAGCTTTATATTTGTTTAAAAACTTTTAAATATGTATTACTTTAAGGAGTTCAAACTTTATCAAAGCTATCATATAAATGCACTCTTTAAACGTAATTTACACATTTTAATAATAATCATTAAATTATTAATTAATGTGTTTTAAGTCTATTTTTATAACTATTTTTAAATTTCTACAACACAATTTTTGTTCCTTATAAAAAAATTTTTTATAATATTTTTCTAATAATGTATGTTACAAAATTGAACATGTTTTTTTTACATTTTTTTATAAACACAACTATTCCAAAAATTAACGTAAAAATTTATAAGAGTAACAATTATAAACTAATTTGTTACGTCCGATTGTTGTTTTGTAAAAGAAAATATTAAAAATTAAAAATGATATTCCTATTTATATCTACTTAGGAATATTTATTTATAAAGGCTAAGTCGGCCAAAATAGAATATCTTAAAATCTACTTCGATTTAAACGTGGATAATAAGTTGCCTTTACATGATTTTTATAATAAATAGCCTATTATTATTTTCTGCACTTAAAATGAACAATGACTGATTGTTAAAATTAATGTTAAATGCACATTCAACTCTGACCAAATTGTGATGTTATACTAATTATTAAAATAAACATGTAATTATTTTAATATATGTAAATAAAAATAATTTTTAAAAGGTATTTAATAAAAAAATTTAAATAAATTTAATAATTTATTTCTTAGTTTTAACCTTGGGATTCCGCTCATCGGCTTGTTTTGATTTCTGATTACATTATTTTGTGAAATGGACAGTAGTGATAAGATATAATTTCATCTTACCGAACATGGATTTCGTATTATCAAAAAAATAAAAAATAAAGGATTTTGACAAAAAGATTTAGCGAATTTATATAAGGTTAATCTTTGAACAATTTATTGGATTATTAATAATCAAAAACTACGAAATTATGATAATGTTGAAAAAAACGTGTAGCAAGCAATACGGATAATTAAAAAATTGTTATAGAATGTAAAATATTATAACAAACCTATTTCAAAAACTGAAATAAATAGTTTAAACAATTTTAATAATCCCAAAATCAGAAACAGAGCAATTGAATTTGGTTTAACGCTTCAATCACCAAACGTTAAGTCATTTATCACTGAAAAACAAAAGGATGACAGATTAACCTTTTGTAAAAAGTGGAGTAAACGACATTTGTGTTATTAACATTCCGTATACTTTGCTGATAAAACAATGATTTGGAAAAAACCATTTAGCTTTAAAAACAAAATGTTGTACGGGTCCAGTTTTTAAAAACATTTAGTCACGATTGTTAGAAAGAAAGCCCATCCTTGACAAGTAATATGTCGGTTTAGTACTAAGGATAATGAACTTATCAAATAAAGAAATATAGTTAAAAAATTGTTTCAGTTATAAAGGATGTTTTTTATTATTAAATGCAGCACACTTTTACGAGGGTTGCTACTGTTTTTCAGGACAATTTTCCATGTCATACATCTAAAAAGGTATTGTTTTATTTATGTAGGTTCATTTTATTTATTATATATTTACATTTAGACAGTAGATTGGCTAAAATCGAGAAATCTGTTTTCACTTAATTAACACCTAACAGCCCGGAGATCAATGTTATTAAAAGTTTTTTCTGTATTCTAAAATGCAACATTAATAAACATATTGAAATTGAGGATATATGTGTATCAAGAGTATATCAACACTCTCATCGACAGCATTCCAAAATGCCTGGATCAGGTTGTTCAAAAAAATAGCGATTATATTGACTATTAAATTTTTTTAACTTTCTAATGTCCGTAATCATTTGGTAACTGAAAAAATTGAAAGTAATCTGCATTTTTATTAATAGTTGCCATAATAAATTATGTTAATCATTTTACTCCATCTTCAGTTTTGCACCAGTTGATGTTTTATATAATTTTTATTACTTACAATATATATGTATATATAATTAGTTTTTTTAACTATTATATAGCATCGTATATTTTATATATAAAGCAACGTTTCTTTTGTACGTTATATAGTTGTAGGGATGTTTTTGTTAAATAATCACTTCACTGCTATAATTGTTCTTATGACTGTAATTTTTAAAAAATCAATTTGTGTAAATCATTTTTTTAGGAATAATTAATTTACATTAAAAACAAATGTAAAATTAAGTTAAAAATTAATATTTTTATAAAAATTAAAATAAAAATAGTCTACATCTTGTTAAATTAATGTAACAATTATATTAATGCTTTCGAAAATATTGTGGATATTTTCTAAAATATATTGCAAACATTTTGTGCATGTTAAAACTATTTGTGTGTGTTTACATAGAAAAGTTACTTTAAACGTAACGTAGGTTGGAATAAAAATATTTGTTTTTATAAATTGTCATTTAGTAATTTTAATATTTATTGTCATTATTTTGCTTTTTGTATAATTAAACGAAACATGTATAAACATATTCCAACGAAAAAATTATCAGATTTAAACATTTTATTCTTAACAAATACATTATTTTTAGGAATGATAGTTGTAGCGTTACTATTATTTAACAAATATTTTATCGGCATGTCTGTGGACTATAATCTGGTTTGTGTAAATCTGAATTATTGTTTGTATTTGTCCTTTTATTTCATTGTTTCTGTGATGCATAATTACATCGGTTGTTTTTAATTTTAATACATTTAGTATTGGTATTTATATTTTGATATAGAGTTTTACTGACAACTTAACTAATAGTAAACCAAATTTTTCAAGTCAAGTGTTTGTAAAAAAATCAAATTTGTTATTTAATATTTTGTAGTTTATTTTACAAAAAATGATTTAGTAAACAAAACATTAAATACGGTTTTTATTTTATGACGTAATATCTCCTGTTCACGATTACACTCAACCTTGGATTATAAACCAATTGCAATTTTATACAATTGTTTTATTATTAACAATATGTGCAATTAGTGAATAAATTAGTGCTAAAAATTTTTAAAAAATATTAATCTTGATTATTTTGTTATTTTTCAATGTTTTTCTATAAAAATAATTATTAAAAATTTTAAATAATGCTAAGTATTTAATAGTTAATTCATATTTACTTAGAAATATTTATTTAAAAATACTGAGTTGGCTAAAAAAGCATATTTTAAAAACAACACTTATTTAAACAGAATAACTAGACGCAATTTACACTTTTTTAATAACAATAAATAAAATTTAGATTAATAAGGTTTAAATCATTATTTAAAAATACACCTTAATACCTTAAGTTTACGTTTGTACAACCACAAACTTTACGTTGTTATTACGTCATAAAAAATAATTAAATTTAAATTTAAAAAAATTAATTTATATTAAAAAAATAATTAATTAATTATTTTCAATATTTCAAAATTAAATAAACAATTTTTTAAGTATGTTTATACTCAAACGTTTCCATAGTTACCAAAAATTTAAAACAATTTAAAAACCAATTTCTTGTGTAATGTTACTTCAAAAACGTTACTTCGGTTTTTTTTAATATTGATTTGTTGTTAAATTTAAGTTAAAAATTAATATTTTTATACAAATTAAAACTAGAAATTAAGTGTATTTTGTTAAAACGATTTAAAAATTATAATAATGTTTTTAACAATATTTGGCGTATTTTCTTAAATATGTTAAAATTTTTTTTTGTTTATTAAAAATATTATTTAACTTAAAAACAATAAAATACACTATTTTGTTAAATTATAAAATATAATTAACACAAATTTAGTTATTTGCTACTGAGGAACAGGAAATATAATTTGTTCTATCTTTTTTATCACTGGAAGTTTAGTTAATTTTTTTATTACAGGATAAAAACACAAAAATTATGTTATGCTATAGTAAATTAAAATTGTTTTTAGTAATAATTAATTTTAATTGTAGCTAATAAAACACTGACTTAAAAAGATTAATGTTAGATAATAACATAAGTTGCTGTGTAAAAATATTGTTGTACAAACTTTAAATTTTGCAGTTATAACAATATATATAAACAACAAATATTAAATTAGTTTCACAAAAAATATTAAATAACCCTTATATAAAAAATTATATCAACCAATTTAAACAGCGGCCTTTTATTAGCAAAATATATCAATATTCTTAAACTAAAATGTATTTTACTTATGTCAGGGTAAAAATTGTTAATAAAAATAATAATATACATTGTAATTCTACAAAATTAATTGTAATTGTGTTTAAATTTATTTTGTTTAAATAACTAACTGAATTTAATCATAACACGGGCTAAAATAAAAATAATTATATTTTTGAAAATCGCTATTTAATAGTTTTAACATTAATGTTTTTTATTTTACTTTTTTATGAAACTTAACAAGTAAAAGCATATTTAAATCAAAAAAATATTTGTCTAAATTAATTTTTTTATTATAATTTAGTTTACATAAAACTATATCACCAATTTAACCAAAAGTATACCAAAACATCTAAACCAAGTGGTTACAAACACGAGCCATCTCATTTATTATTTAATATTTTAGTGTAAATTATACATAAAACGATTTATTAGCCCTCAAAATTAGATATGTTTTGCGTATTTAAATCTATTAAACGTTATATTTTATGTTGGTAATTTTACCTAATCATAGGTTATGAATTGGTTAATGTTTTATGTAATTTTTTATTAGTTACAATATATATATATATATATATATATATACTTGTATTTTAATAATCGCATAATATTGTACGTTTTACAATTAAATTGACGTCTTTATTGTATGTTATGTGATTGCTACAAATGTTTTAGTTTAATAACAACGGTTTCAACTGTAATTAGTTGCAATTTTATACAATTGTTTTATTGCTAACATATATATATATATATATATATATAACAGTATAGTTTTGTTTTATTTATTATGTAATATTATGCATACTTTAATTAAAATGTTTTTTTTTCCAAGTTTTGACGTTATTAAATATGATTTAGTAAAATGACTACATTTATCATACTATATTCCTTAATTTATCTTTATATAAATAAATTAACATGTTTTTTAAATGCATATTTTTATTTAATGCTATTTTTTATTAAAAAAGGTCATAAATAAATAATTGTGAATAATTCCTGTTAAGCTTCCATCGGTAATTTTATCCATTTTTCACATATAATTATTATGTTAACTTATAATAACAAAAGTAATTAATCGTTTTTTATATTCAACATGACTACTTTATTCTTTTTTTATAGTAATTTGTAACATTATGCAGTATATTCTATTGAATATTGTAATTGAACAATTTAAGAAAACCTTTATAAAAATATAAATAACAAAAACTTATTTTATTTATTCTAAGATAACTAAAACTTGAGTTTGTTAATGTAAATTTTAAAAACTGTCTAATGCCGACTATAAATATACTAAGATTATTAAATATGTATGTTCTGAACTATATATATATACACTTTAATAAATGTTTTAATTAAAGAGTTTTTTAACTGTCTACGTGAGTTTATAATTAAATATAAAATTACTAAAAAAATATAATTTTTTTGAATTATTTTCCTATATATATATATATATTGCTATTTATTATTTTAAATTCCTATTAATTTTAAAAGCATGGAGAAACAAGATTCTGTCATATAATTGTACATTACATTTTGACTATAAAATTGCGCATATTGAAGAATGATATTTTATTTACTTTTTACACTTTTAAATTATAGCATATTTCAACTAAACACCTAGTTGAAAACAAATATTTCAAATTAATAATTGTGTATATTTTTAACATTTCAAAATATTACAGGTGAAATTATTATTTATGGAGGTAAGTGAATAATTATCAACTTACTAAATGACAAAATAATAATATGAATAGTATTATAGTGATATTATAAATAAATTTATAAATAATATTATTGCCCCAAATAAATTATTATTATTAAAATCATGTTTTTTTTAATTTAATTTTATAAATAACTTTTCTTAATACATAATTTTATATTTATTGACTAATTACTAAGATCTTGCTTCCTTATTGCGTAATATTTATTTAATTTAACTATTAAACAAATTATGTTAAGTACAATCACTTTTTTAAATTATATGATTTAGCGCACCTGATCACGTTCATTAAATCAAACAATTAAACCATATTTAATGATTTGTAATGAATAAAATTATTTTAGTTAATTTTTAATTGTGTTTATTTTATTTATTAGACAGAGTATTGCATTATTCAATTATTTTACATATGTAGTAAACATCGATCTTACGATCGATGATAAAAAGAAAATTGTTGTTGACGCCAGACTTAACAAACAAACGTCAGGCATTTATAAACTTAAATTAACATAATCACCTTCTTTCATTAACCGAAAATCCAAGTGTTGCTTATTTGTGTCAATCGTCATTTTTGCAAATTAATAGAAAAATAAACGTTTCAAAGAATAAACAGGATTTGAAAACATTTTCAAGATTACTTGACGCAATTACAACCTGATTAATAAAGTTATGAGAAGAACTGACACTCGTTTACTACGATTATATTTGGACAATAAAAGTTAGTTAATTACATTCCAATTTTGCTGTATGAAAAACCAACATAAACATTTTTGCAATAATCGATTGAATGAAAAGTTATATTACATATTATTTGGTCAAAATATATTTTAGCAAATATAATTAAAATGTACATCACGTGCGAGTAAATAAAAAAACACTAAATGATTTTGACTGTTACATAAGTTTATTACTCTAAAATATGCTTATTCAATGCATTTTATTTTGTTATTTAATTATTGCGATTATTAATTAAATGTCAATAACAATAATTATCATGTTGACGTATTGTAATTAACAATATTTATTTCATTTTACTACATCAAAATTTAATTAAATATAATTATTGTTTACCTTCTCTGATTTAGGTGGTATGCTTGTTACCACACTTAATAGATTTCTGTTTTAAATTATACAAATTTAATATTATTTTGTTTTATTTACAATGTTAATTATTTTATATTTTTAGAACTATTATTTAATTGTTACGCTTTAAATTATGTGACGTAAATTTAATACATTTGAAATAATTAATTTACTAATAAATTACAAAAATACTTAGGGCGTAAAATATTGTATCTGCGCTGTTTTACTAAACAACTAATACATTATTTGTAAAATTATCTTATTTAGAACCTGTCAGTAAGTTTATCAAATTAAACACATCGTATTATGATATAAATAAAATAAATAATCTTACATTTAATTTTTATTATTTTACAAATTTTTAATAAAAATATTTTATATTCTACTGCAATTACGAATAGACAGTAAATGATACTTGATTACATTATACTTTTACTGTCTGAAATACAAACCATAAATTTAATTTTTAAAATGTTCGTTAATTTTAATGTTTTAAGGAAATCATCACCAGTAAACCATTTAGTAAACTCATTAGTTATAAAATTAAATGTAATCATATATTACTTTATTTTATTTAACAGTAAAAAGTACGTTTATCAAATTAAGAAATTTACAGTTTAAAGTAATAGCAAACGCAAATTATTGTACATTTATATTTGACATTTTACATCTTTAAAGCAAAACATTTGTTTACATTTGTCATTAAATTGATAGTAATAACGGCATTTATATTATGTTTTTTATATTATATAAAAACTGAGTTAAATATTATTGTTAGTTTTAATTGTTTAATACAAACGTGTGTTAACTAAATGTAAAATAATAATTGTTGTAATGTTTGTTTATTGTAATTAACGATGTGTATTTTACTTTACTAAATATTAATAAATTATATTTTATATTTTATTATTCTCCTTGTTTCTTACTTCAACAGTCAGATGCTTGGTTTTTAATTGTATAAATGTTATGATTATTTTATTATGTTTTAATTTCTTTTAGATTGAATTACTTGAATTATTATATTGATTTTGTTTTACTAAATAACTAATAAATTGAAGACATTTGTAAAATTATCTTATTCAGGATCCGACGGTACGTTTATCAATTAAAACACATCGTATTGTAATGTAAACAAAAAAACTTATTTCATATTAAAATTTTATCATTTTTTAAATTTTAAATAAAATTTTTAACTACAACTACAAATAGACAATAAATAATCCTTAATTGCATTATACTTTTACTGATTAGTGTACAAGCCCAAGCGATTTGCCAACAATTATTTAATTGAAAGTTAGTAAAACAGATACATAGAACGTGGGTAAAATTCAGTTGCATAATTTTTTTTAATGTTTATTTACTAATTTAAAAGTCTAATGAAAATCATTTGTCAGTAGTAGATTTTTAGTAAACCGAATGTAAATCCACATTATGCACATAAATGTAAATAAAATGCAAAAATTACTTTTTTACAATATTTTACATTGCTGATTCCAGACTTAATAAACAAATGTCAGGTTTTTATAAACTTAAATCAACATAGACATCTTCATCCATTATATTAAACTCAAATTTTTGTTTGTCTGAATCAATCGTCATATATAAAATTAAAACGAGAACGAATAATCACGTTTTACAAAATAGTACATATTTTTGTTTTTATGTCTTGAAAGCATTTTCAAGATCACTTGGCGCAATTATATTTTGCCCAAATAAGGTTATAAATAGAACCGACACTCGTCTACTACAAAAACAGTTAGACAATAAACATTGCTTAATTACAGGCTAATTTTGTTGTGTGAAAATACAACAAAAGTAGTTTTGCAGTAATTAACTGAATAAAATGTTAGAACATGACTTTTTGCTCGGCTAAAATATAATTCAATAAACTTAATAAAAATAAATATCACATGAGATTAAACAAAAATTTACCACAAAGTTTATGACACTAGAAACTTTTAACAGTGTTAGGCTTTTAAATAAAAAAAGTGTTTATTATGTTAAAATATATTTAGTTAAAGCAGTTGGTTTTATTATTTAGTTATTATGCTTATTAGTTAAATGTAACTAACTATAGTTATAATTTTGAATTATTGTAATTAACAATACTTATTCTACTCTAATGACTATTAATTAATCATATTTTATATTCTGTTATTTGGCTCGATTTTTAGTTCAACAAATTTCTTTTCCACTGTAGAAAGTTTATGATTATTATATTTACATTTATTATAAAATTTTTACATTTTCAATTACGTGATTTAAATTTAGTACATTTTGTACAATAAATTGTTATTATTAGCTAATAAATTACAAAAATATTTCTCTTTTAAACTATTATATTTATTTTCTTTCACCAAATAACCTTTAAATTAAATACAATTGTTTGTAAAAATTTTCCTATTTAAAAACCGTCGGATTAGTTATCAAATTAAACAAATCGTATTTCAATATATATAAAACGAATAACAAGGCAAAAATTGGACAAAAAATATTTATTGCCAAAGTTTACAAGATTAGGTTGTAAGAAAAACTCAAGAAAACCAAAATAGAACCAAATGGAATTGGAATGATAAGACGTAACGAAAGTACCAAACGGTGTGGAAGCTGTTGTTTTTATAGCCGTTCCCACTGGTATGTACCGTTGACACATTCAAACAAAAATTGTCAATATTCGGAAAATATTAATTTCCCAAAAAATTAAATGTTAACTTTTTATAAACTAAAATAATATTGTTTATTACTTGTGACTTCGAATTATCTTTGTTGATTTTCGCTGTTACATGTACCTAAGTTTTATTATTTTACAAATTTTATATAAAATGTTTTTAAAGTCTACTACAATCATAAACAGACAATAAATAATACTTAAATACATTCTTCTATTATTCTTTAAACCTTTTTTTAATGTTTTTTACTAATTTAAATGGTTTAATAAATTTATGGGTCAACAGTAGAAAATTTAGCAAACTGATTATTTACAAAATTGACTATAATTATTCATTAATTTATTTTATTTAACAAAGGGAGGTACGTTTATTAAACTAAAATTTTCAATTTAGAAATAATAACGATCGAAAATTATTTTACATTCATTTTTCACATTTTACAATTTTAAAACAAAACATTTGTTTACATTTATTAATAAATTGTTAATCATATAAGAACAACATTTATATTGCGTTTTTTCTACTAATTAAAAATTGAATTAAATATTATTTTTAATCTTAGTTACTTAATACAAATTTTGTATAATAGTTAAATGTAAAATAATAATTGTTATAATGTTTATTTTATTGTAATTAAGAATATTTATATTAATCTAATAATTTTACATCCATTATATACATGGTACACTTTTAATTACGTGATTTATGTTTAATACATTTGAAA